>JAHBCN010026189.1:0-10761 GCA_019359885.1 Listronotus oregonensis | reverse complement strand
AAATTAAATTAAAAAAAATTTGGGGAAGATACAGTTTTACATAGCATCGTAAAAAAAAATTATTGATTGATTAATTAATGAATTCTAACAACCGTTGTTGATGCGGTTTTACGGCATGTTTTTTTAAATTTTTGAACATCGTGAAAAGTTTTAGTTCGTTTTATTTTTACTTAAAATCAATTAAAAAAATGAAAGAAAAATGGGGGAGAAAGTTTGGGGTTGCATCGATCCATTTAAAGAGATAGATGAAGCGGCCAGTAGAGCACCGCTGGATTTCGCCCAGGAAATCTCTATACAATATAATATTGCCTAAATGTTTATGAATTGGGTAAGGAAAAAGGGTTTTTTGTGGAAAATATACTGAAATAATATTTTTTTTTGGTATTTGGGGGAAAAAAGCGAAGATTTGGCAAGCATCATCGATATGGTCGACTTATTAAAGGGGATCAAAGAATGCTACGCATAAACAATGACGTGGATATCAAAAATTTTTTTACCCATATCGCTTATTTAAAGCGTCAAGGAGAGGGATACCGCCCAGAAAATCAAAGATTTCGGAGCAAAGCGCAAATTGACTAGTTTCTGAACTGGGCACCTGATAATAATTTCCCCTTCAAAAAAAAGTAGTTACGTTTTGGGGGAATTTTTGGTACCTGTCGAGGGGGGCTTTGTCAGTTGACTCTTGACGACTTATAAGATGGGGACACTTCTTAAAAGGATTTACAGATGAAAATACTAAAACCAAGGTAAAACAAAATTTTCCCCCCATCGTTGAAAAATTATTTGGATTTTTCGAAAATATATTTCTTCGTTCAAAAAAATTTGGGGACATCGGAGACTTTTTCCAAAAAAATACGCGAAGGGTAAATGACCAGGAATACCGTCGGAATTAATTTTTTTTGGAAAACCCTTTAGCAAGATTTTTAAAAGTTTAAAAAAACCGATACCATGGAGCATTTTTTTTCCTTTTTTTCAGGAAGTTTACTTTCCCAATGTTGGAGCAAATTGACGACAAAAGGGTTTGGAAAATCCTTTTTAAGTTGAAAAGGGATAAAAAAAATTTCGTTAAAAAAAAAAAAAACTATATTCCAAAAAAACTACTTAAAAGAAAAAACAAAACCGGCAGATCGTGCTTCAACGTCTAGGAAAATTTTTTTTTTTTCTGTTTAACCCCCCCCAACTGGAGAATTCAAAAAACTGTGGAAAAGATTTGATTGTCAAGTTTAAAAAAATTGGGGTACAATTAATATAAATGTTAGAAATTTTAAATAATAACTTTAACGTTATCTTTTAAAATTTGACATTTCACTTTTAACACTCAAGCAAAATTTTTAACACTATCTAGATACCAATTTTACAAGCAGAGAAATGTATGATAGGGCTGTTATGCGATATACGATGAAAACAAAAAATAGTGATCAGGCGTCTAACTTTTTAAAAAGGGGGTTTTTTTTTTAAAATTTTTATTTGCTTGATGGTTAATTATGAAAATTTTTCCCCGGGGGAACGAAAAAATACCCAGCCATATTTCTTATAATTAAAACAAGCTAATAACATTTGCATCCTTCATAAAACCTATTTTAAAATTATAAAAAAATTTTTAAAGTTTTTTAAAAAATACAGGTGGTTTCATAAAAATATTCTTATATTTAGTTCATATTTCGAAAAATATTAAATTTTAAAAAATCTAAATACACAAAAAAATGCCTAATAATATTAAGGACAGCCCATGGAAGCTTATATTATGACATAGTAAAAAAATATAATAAAGATATTGTTTTTATCGTTGAATTGGTTATGGCAATATAATACCGCCTGTCAGTCTTTTCACTTTGCAAAATTTTATTGACATATTTATGTTAGAAATACATCCTTAATTTTTTTTTTCAAACACTATATCTATATTTTACAAAATACATAAACGTGAGCCACCCAGTTTTTATTTTAAAATTTTTGTTAGGTGCAAAATGCTCTTGTTAAATAAAAAGGGCAAACTCTGAGTTGCTTTATAGACCCACCAGGCGTGACTTGAGAATTAACTTAAAGTTTGTATTATTATTTTTTTTTAAATAAAATACTTTTAAAAAATTTATATATTATTAAATGCTTTTGCCTGTTATTGAAATTTAAATTTTTAAACGAATTTCCCGGAATAATGGTTATAATCCAGATAGAGTACGTAATTTAATCAACAAAAAAAACCCTTTAAAAAAAATTTTTCCTGAACAAGTCTTAGAAAATTTTTAAAAAATATTATTTCCTCCCTTTTTTGGGTTTTTCCGTTTGAATAAATTTTTAAATTCTAAACCCCGCAATGATGAAATTAAAGTAACCTTTATATATATTTAGTTAACACTCTTTCTTTTTTGCTTGGTAAAAAAAAGATACAATTAACGTCACAAAAAAAAAGCGGTTATAAAGTTAAATTGTAACACAGGGGCAAGCTACCTATGTTTTTGAACTTGCAGCCCGTTTGGGGTCGGGGAATTAAAAAAACCTTAACCGACCATGAATTTTTATCATTTTGTTTTAAAATTTAAATGCAATACCACCAATTTTTTCACCAAAAAATTTTAAAAATTAGATAACTTTTCCCCGCCAAAAATTTAAAAAACAAAACCCTTTTTGGAAAATTTGGGAAAAAAAAAAAACCCCAATTTTTTCTAAATACCCAGGCCTTTTTCGTAAAATTTTAAAAAAAATTTTTAAAAAAAATTTTAATAAAACATTATAACCCCATTTTAAACCCCCCCAAAAGTTACTTAGGCCTTACCCCCCTTTTGTGGACTGCCCCCAAATAATAAAATTTTTGGCCTAATGAAATAACCCATATTATTTTTTAACAAAGATAAAAAAAATTTCTGGTATTTTTTTTCTATAAAGAAAAAAATTTTTTGGAGATTAATTAATGTATTTGGTAAAAAGACAAAAAATTTCCTGTGGGTAAAATTAAAAGACATTATGCTTCAAAAGAAAAACTATTTTTAAAAAAAATTAATTTTAAAACGTCCGTGCCTAACTGCATTTATGGAAATTTGGGTGAAAGGGGGATTGTGGTTTCTCTTTTATTGTATTTAGTTTGCATTTCAAATAGCTTTCCCTAATTTACAGAGAGACTAATTATTTACCTAACGCCAAGGCTTTACTAATTTTTAAAACGTTTGTATGTCCAATGCATTCATGGTTGTCAAGTTGTCATGTAATTTAAATTTCACATTCAGATTGCTTTCGCCTCATGTTCCTAAAATAATAAAAATTATTTGTTATTTTTAACATTAATGTTTTATTTGTCAAAATATTGGCACATTTATGATAAGGTAATTTTTTTAAACGCCATTCTATACTTAAATTTGATGCGGGGTTAAAAGTATTATAAAACAGTTTTATTTTAATATTTTTAAGGGTATAATAAAGTTATAATCATTTTGATAAAACAATAGGTATTTTTTATATTTTTAATAAAATACTCGTTTTGCTAACATTTTTTTTAAAAAAAAAAATTTCAGATGCTAGTGTTTTAAGGATTAGGTCCTGTTAGGCCCATATAATATTATTAAATAAAAGGGTTTTATAGATATCTACCATAAACGAAACGCACTTTACTTTTTAACAGTAACGTATGTCCTAAAAGCTTTGGCACCAGATTCATTGGCTTTAACTTTAACAAAAAAAAAATTATATCAAGTTGCCTTTGGAAACAAAATTTTGCTTACTTTTTTACTCATTTAGAAGTTATTTATAGTTTTTACTTTATGATGTCGTAAAATTAGAAATAAGAAACTAAACTTGGTTGGGCGAGTACCCAAAGAATAGGAATATTTTACGCAGAACCATTTCTGGGTTAATAGTGGAGCGCAAGCAAAGTATACCATATCTGAATCGCCTAAAAGTAGAAGACCAAAAGTGTTTACTGCACAGAAGTCAAAAAAGTTGGTGAGAAGAGCAAAAAACCAGCTTGAAATGTCAACCAAAAGACTAGCTGGTCAATACTATACTACAATGAGTAAGATATCTTTGAAATTGGTGAGAAATGGTCCTAGATATCGAAAGCGACGTAAATGTCCTAAACAGTCTGAAGCGCAACTTCTTTGTATACCAAAATGCTGTCGTCAACTGAGACGGGTGCACTTTGCCAATAAAAAATTATTATTTAAGATGACGAAAAGTATTTTACCTTGAAATTAAAGAAAATGATGGACGTAGAGGAATGCCTTGATAATGTTTGGTAAAAACCTAGAGTGAAATTTGTGAAAAAATCCTTGTCTGGCGCGCACCAGACAAGGATTTCTAACAGGGCCATATCCCGACCTTTTGTAGAAAGAGTAAGAGGTGAAACTTTGAAAAGTCAGAACTATATTAATAACTGCCTTTCCAAATTGATTAGGTTATCTACGAATATAAGGCTGATGATAATACCACATGCCCTCTGTTTCCAAAGACGGCAAAAATGGGCTTGCTCACTAGAGAATTTTTTAGGTTTACTGTCCCTGAAAGTTTATCATGCGGGCTGGTAAAACCAAGATAAAGAACAATTAAGATGGGAAGCTTACGAAAAGCTAAGAGATATTGATTTAAATTAAATTACATCCCAGACCTCATAAGGGACACCTAATCCGCTAGTATAGTTAAGATACGTATTAATTTGTACTTTATTATAATTAATAGGTGTTTAAATAAATTTGTTTATTTAAAAAAAAAATACGGAAAATATTTTATGCCTAAATTCTTAGGACATACGTTGGCACTGACTTCTACATTTTATAGGTGTTCACTTGTGCCCAGTAACTCGATATTTATTTACTCGAAGATTTTTTGGCATAGTGGATTTACACGCAGCTTTTTGTTGTTTAGTAATATTACCTTGATAAAATTTATTTGTAAAGTTAAAATAAACAAACAAAGCGTTTTTTGTTTTAAATATTATATTGGTAAAACTTGCATATACGGTTTTCTTCTATTTTTGGATTATTTGGCAAAATTTTTATATAGTCATATTCTAGGGTCCTCAGGGATTGCAAATATACTGGCGGAGAAGAGAAATTATGTGTTTTAATATTTTTTATTTTGATTTTAAAATTTAAAATTACCATTGTTTTTCTCCATATAATGCGAAAAATCCCCTTGATGACAAGAAACGACAGCGTGCAGTGTTGCCAAATGGAGGTCTGTTTTAATACGTCCCCAATTTTACGTCTGAAATAAAATTGGGGAAAAAAAAAAGCCGTTTAACAGGAGAGACTATCTAGAGAAAGATATTCCAGCATATAAGCATGCGGGTCTTTTTAATACGTCCCCGAATTTCAGACAAAAAAAAGTTCTAGTCGGTCATGGTTATTTCGGGGTTGCAAAGCAGTTTTTTATTTTCCCTATTTTTTTCCCCCCAATTATATTTCAGACGTAAAAAAGGGGGGACGTATTGCCCGCTTCTTTTAACCAGAATTAACCATGATCGCCCTTTTAGACAAAATCAAACGCCCTCAATCGGTCATGGTTATTTTTGGTTAGCATTTCAGATAAATTCAAAGCCCCAAGTTCTGCGGTCATGGTTAGTTCTGGTTAGAAAAGCAGTTTTTTATTTTCCCCAAGTATTTTCAGAGGGAAAATGCGGGCCGTTTTAAAAAAAGCCCTTGCTTTAACTAACCAGAATTAACCATGATCGACCTTTTAAAAAATCAAACGCCCTTAGTCGGTCATGGTTAGTTTTGGTTAGCATTTCAGACAAATTAAAGCCCTAAGTTCTAGTCGATCATGGTTAGTTCTGGTTAGCAAAGCAGCTTTTTTTTTTCCCCCAAGTATATTTCAGACGTAAAAAGGGGGGAGGTTTAAAAAAAGACCTCCCTGTTTTTAACCCAACCAGAATTAACCATGACCGACCCTTTAGACAAAATTAAAAGCCCTTAGTCTCATGGTTTTTTGGTTAGTTGTGGTTAGACCTTATTTTTCCCAATTAAAGTTCAAACATAAAAGAAATATAAAAAAATTTAAACACAGCAGTGCCCAAAATTTTTAAACCGGCAACACTGTTGATATTATTTTAAATTTGACAGTAGAAAAAATTTTTTAATCAATTAGATTTTAGATTTCTAACCTATATATATTTTTTTATTTAACTTAAAAGTTGTTTTTCCAGATTTTCTGGTATTTTTCAATGAATTTTTGTGTGTGTTTTCATGTTTTAGTAAAAAAATATTAATTATACGTTTTACCCCGCCCAGCACCCCTTTTACCCAAGGTCCCGTAAGCTTGTTTAATTAATAAAAAATAAACGCAAAATTTTCTCTTCTCCGCCAGTATATTTGCAACCCTGAGGACCCTAGAATATGATATATAAAAATTTTCCCAAAAAAAATTTAAAAATGGGGGAAAACCGTATATGCAAGTGTTACCATTATATTTAATGCCAAAATTTAAACAAAAGCAACTATTAAACCTAATAATTTTTGTTGTTATTTTTGGATACATCATGTTTTTGGGGGTATTTTTAAAATTTTGTATACGTCCAAGTATTCAAACTAGACAAATTTTTTTTTGTCTGCTACTATTTTTTATTGTTTTTCGTATTATCAAACTGTTGTTACAACCATAAAAAAAAAATTTAATAGGGGGAACCACTTTGATCCATTTTTTACAAACCAGCGAGAGGGCTGACAGACTGACAGAAAAATTTTATTTTAAAATTTCAGGGGTTCCTTTAAAATTAAGGAAATCAAAAAATAGTTTATTAAAAGAAGAAAAAAAAAAAATTTTTTACTGTGGTGGGGGGCCCATGGGCATTTAAAAATAAAATAAAAAATAGAATCATATTCAAACATGTTGGGAAAATAAAATACCCCAAATTTTTAACACACGATGCAGACCTTTCAAAATATCAAAGTAAACGACGTTGGTCTATTAGAACCAAATATGGTGGTTTTTTGCTTTTGTAATACATTTGGGCAAAAATTATTTATTATTAAGTTTTTATATGTTTTATTGTTTTTTTTTTACATAGAAAAAAATATCTTTCTTAATTTTATTAAAAAAAAAAAAAAAAAAAAAAGGGGTTTTAAACAATTTTTTTTTAAAATTAAACAGTTACAAAAAAGGAATTAAACATAAATAATATATTCTTATATTAGAAACTTAAAACAAAAAAAATGCAAATAGGGGTTATTAAAAATTAGCAGAAATTGCATCAACCAAAATTGATCCTATTTATTTGTTTGTTTTTCGGAACATTCTCTACAGTATAAAAAATGTTTCATGCAGAGCCAGATTTAAAATTAACAAAAAAAGCGTGTTTTATTTTTTTGAACATTTACAAGACTTCTTTTTGAGGGGGGGTCGGGGTTTAGCTTGCCACCTGTTTACTGAATATTTTTTTAGGGGAAACAATAATGTACCGGGAAACCCCGAAGAAATTGTTTTTTAAGAGATGTGGTCTTTTTCCGCTTTTTCCCAATTTTTTTTTAAATATTTTTCTTCCTTACTTATATCAGAAGAGGATTTTTATGTTTTCCAAACCCAAAAACATTGATGGAGGAACATTTATCATTCCCTAAAAAATAAAGGCCAACTTTTTGTTTTTGGGCAACATTGTAACTTGATGACATTTTGTCCACAATATCCACCCCAATTTCATTGATTATAAAATAAAATGGGGCACTTTTTCGTCCATCATATGTCCGGTTCCTTTTTTCCCAAAGGGGACATAAAAAAGGCCATCGGTCACATGGCAGGGGAAACAAAAAATAACCAAACGTTTTGAAATGTCTCGGTCGGCAAGGTTAATTTACAATTTTTCCCCAGATGGAATTATAATCGCGTAATAAATAATATTGCACAAACGACAAAAGCTCGATTACTTCATTTTAAAAAAAAATAAGTATTTTATATGATAAAATGTTAGTAGCTGTACCCGAAAGGTACTCTTGGACAATTTTTTTTTAAAAATATTTCAAAATTATAAAGCATTATGTATTTGGCCTGACTCAGACCACCGTCGTGCATCCGAGTGTTAACAACAATAACGCACTTTCGAAAGTCTGTTTTTTTAGTTTTTCCTATTACATTATAAAAAAAAAAAACTATTATAACTCATTTTATTTGGGATTTTAAGAAAAAAATACAGTGTTTTTTTTTTAAATATGTCTGTTTTAATCACTATATTAGAGAATAAAAAAAAAGGGGTTTATTTTAAAACCCAAAATTTTACCCCAATATTTTTCAAAAAGAATTCGTTTTTGATTGTGAAATTTTAGGGACGTTCTTAAACGTTTTTTTTTAATTGTAAAAAAATTTAAAAAAAAAATCCTGATATAAGATCTCAATAACTATTTTTTTCAATATTTATTTGGGGATTAAATAAAAAATATAAAAATATAATATACACTTAAAGAAAACAAAATTAAAATTAAATCTGGTGGTAAATAACTTTATTTAAACACATTGGAGAGTAAATTGGGGGAAAAAGTGTATTTAGTATATTAATGCAACAATTAGAATTGGGTTTAGGAACGTGGTAGTTAATATTGTCATATTTTTACCGGGTATAATTTTCAGGTTTTTAACATTATTTTTTATTATGTATATAGGTATTTATTGAAAAGTTTATATTATCAAAAAGTGTCACTTTAAAAAATGTGTCGGTTTTTTATATATAATTATATACTTTAACAAAACGTACTTTAGGTGATTATATTTTTATTTAAATTAATTACCAATATTTAATTATTGGCATAGATGTAGTTAAAATATTACCCCAGCGAAATAAACGAGTAAAAGCCTACTTTAAAATTTATATTTTAATAACCTGAAGTTTTAAATTTAAAATTTTTGTAATCCGGGGTTTTTTTTGTATAACCTGACTCTAAAATTAAGTAAAATTTTTATTTAATCCCTTTTTTGAATTAATCTAATTTTCCCTTTCAAAAAAAAACACCTTAAATAAATGGACTATTTATATAATATATTTATTTCCCCCTTCCATAACACATATTTAATTTTTTTTTTTTTAAATATTGTTTGTTGAAATCAAAAAGGTATTTTTAAAAAATTTTATATAGAGATATTTTTTTCAGAGTTTTTTACGAAAAGTCATAAAGGATTATTAATTTGTTATCTCTGGTACATTTAATATTTTTTACATAGCATAATTTTATTTTAAAACAAATACATAATTGACATAACTATTTCAAGCTATTGAAAAAATAATACGTTAATTCTTAAACGTGTTACACACTTCCTAAATTGTAGTTTAAAAAAACCAAAGAGCCTTATCTTAAATATATTTTATCTACAACCCTTAATAAGGTTACAAACACTATTTTAAGGGGGTAACTTTACCGCACTATGCGGTAAGATCATTTGACTAAGTATTTTTAAAAACGCTTATTTAAACATCGTTTAACAATTATTACCTCCAGAAATTACCCAACATACAGATAATATACCTAAAGGTTAAACGTAATAGTCGAGTTTCACACTTTCCAATTTAAGACTGCCGATTGAAATGGCTTTTTTTTCGCTGGTGTCATTTTAAATGACTCAACCCATTGAGGTAACTGGTAGTTTAATCAATTTCTAGGTAAAATTGGGGGTAAACGTCAAAGAAAAATTATTATCCCAAAAACCTGATGGTTGGCGATAAAATACTATACATAACTCGAGTGGTAAACGGTTTTAGCGCACTTAAGTGAATGTATTGTCCCTGTAAAACAACAAGAAATTTCTAAACTCAGATGCAAAAAGTTTTATTTTTCTAAATATCGACGCAGAGACCACGGGCTTACAAACCAGCAGAGAGTGACTGACAGATTGACAGAAAAATGATATTTTTAAAAATTAAACTACCCTTAACGTAAAAAATTAAGAAAATTAAAAGGGATAACAATTGGGGAAAAAAAACGTAATTTTTCATTACTGTAGGTTTGGGCATACATGCACCAGTACTGAAAAAATTTAAAAAAACATAGCAATTTTATTCATAGAAACTAGAAAAGTTATTTTTATCAAGTGCGAGGATTTTTCCACACGCGACTGCCGCTTCGCGTCGTTCCGCAGTCAAGTGCGGAAAAAACACTTTTCGCAAGCGTTTGGAACAAAATTTTTCCTACGAGCGTCAGATAATAAAAATTAAACCTGAGCAATGATTATTTTTTAAACATGTTTTAAACTGAAAGAACATACAACATATTAAAGGGAATTATTTGTTGATAAATTTACAACAAAAGAACAGTTATTAGCATATTTTAAATTAATTGCTGAACCTGTAATTTCATTTTGCGGGGGGCTTATGGAAGCGCTTTTTTGTACGGTTTGATGAAGGTTACTTAGCTCAGGAGGGGAGTTGTTCATGGTCAATATTTTATTCGACATATCCTTTTTCTGATTTTGGGTTCATCAATGTGCCGTGCCGTTAATTTCCCGCCCCCAAGTCGCTTGACATTGGTAATTCCCTTTTCCAGAATCCGCTAACATGTCGCAGAGGATCGACGAAAATTGTCCAGTGTACCTTCTGGGTTTAATTTTAGGGGCAGCAATTTCTAAAGACATTTTATTGAATTTATTCCCCCACATTGCGTACCGCATGCTCCTTGTTTTTACTGGGCAAAAAAAGTCGTGGAGTGGTTTTTTTCAAATTTTCATATTTATACAAGGATAAAGTCCGTTATTTGTTTCATCGGACACTACAAAGATTTTGGAAGTTTTTTTTACGTCAGGGAATTTTCACACTATCAAATTTTTTTATCCTGTATGTCATCAATCATTATTTTTGTAAGT
>JAHBCN010026188.1:10813-22947 GCA_019359885.1 Listronotus oregonensis | reverse complement strand
TAAGGTTAAAGATTTTTGAACGTCATTTTCGACATTTTTGCGAGTGGTTAGGACCAAGGAAGTTTAAAGGTGTATGGAAGCCCAATACTGTAGAACAAAATTGTCCAGGCGTGCAGGGCAGCGGGAATAGGGGGGTTGGCCCCGCGGAATTTGCGCAATGAATAGTAGGTCAGGGCCGGATTTCCATAATTCTTTGTTACTATCTATAAAATTGACATCATCAAATGACAAATTCCAACATTCACTGTTTTTTTTTTTTTGCACAAAATTGTTGGTTATTAAAGGATACTACTATAGAATATTTAAAATTATTGTGTAATATTAGATTTTATATCATCTGATATAATATGGAAAGAATAGATGGCCCCACTTTACTGCCTTCTATTTAAATGGTCGATATTTTTGGAAGTTTTGTATTTTTACCAAAAATCTTTGTAAATAAATAAAAACACGATTTTTAAAATAAATTTCAAACATTGTATGATAGTATTATGTACTTATCACCAATTTTGTGATAAAAGAAGGGCAAGATAGTGTAAATGAGTTTAATCTAATCCTAAGATTCTGGTTGTACATTAAAAAGTGAAAATTTTTATAACTGCTTTTTAGGCATATACTTTTCACTAATAACAAACATTCATGAGACAGAATAACAGTGGTTAAAAATGTTTAGTAACCTTTGATACCTGAGTATCCATTGTAATAATTGTAAATATTATGTGTGTACAGTATGTCGAGCTTAAAAAGTTGATAATGGAAGATTAAGAAAAAATCTAATTTATTTTTAAACAAATGGTATTGTCTCGAAAGTTGCCTCCTCTCCGATTTTGATCAAATTTGGTATACAGGGGTTTTTTGAGGCGCTGATTACAAATCTGAAAAAATGTCTTTTCAGCAACGTTTCGTTTCCGAGATCTTCATCATCAAAGTTGAAAATTAAACTAACCTCATTTTCACTATATTCTCCTTTTTTTTGTACACAATTCTTGATTTTTACACTAAAGTGGCACACGATATTTTATAAAGACCTTTTAAAACCTTGTATTTTTATTTATTTTACATCTTTTTTCCATTAAATTGCGAACTTTTAAGTTCAAAGGCAGCAGCCATATTTGCTTAAAAAATAAAAGTGTAAAAAAGGTGTAAAATAAACATAAAAAAAAGTTTTTAAAAGGTGTTTGTGAAATTTTGTGTGCCAATTTAGTGTAAAAATCAAGAATTTTGTGAAAAAAGAAGGTGGAATAGTGTAAATAAGGTTGGTTTGATTTTCAATTTTGATGATTTGTACTTCCTTTCATTCAATTAGAGTTACCTGTATATATTAAAATGTGCCTGGTCTGCCCAGTAATCAATAATTTTATTTTGATCATTTAAAAGAGTTTTTTTTTTTTATCTTGGGACAGTCCACGAAGGCTGATGCCTAAGTACTAACGTACCGTGGGTGTCTTCAGTGTGGTGAGAGGGAGTTTGTTCACACGGGACTTAAATTTTTGGAGATTGGGAGGAGAAGGAAAAACTTCTGCGGGCAGCAGGTTCCATAGTCTTGACACTCTAGGAATAAAGGAACGAAGAAAGCGGGAAGTTCGGGGCCTTTCTAACTGAACTGTAAAAGGATGCATAAAAGTTGCACTACGTGTTGCTCTGTTGGGAGCTGCCAGAGAAGGAATAATACTGGCCAATTCCTCTGAGCAGAAGCCGTGAAAATACCTATAGAAGAGCGACAGGTCCCCTACAGCTCGACGATGGGCAAGAAGAGGAAGCCTTTCTGTGGGCGTTGGATCGTTAATAAGACGAACAGCTCTTTTATGAATGGAGTCCAAAATGCTAAGTGTTGTAGGGGACGCCATTCCCCAGACATGAGAACAATATTCCAAAGAGGGTCTGATTTGGGATACATACAGAGTGTACAGATTGGAAGAAGAGAAATATTTTCTGGCTGGAAAGAGGAATCCAATCTTTTTTGAAGCTGCCGAATCTATGGATGAAATGTGTTTGTGCCAGTTGAGGTTATTCTCAAAAGTAACGCCAACTAGATTAAACGACTCTTTGTTCTGCAGAACTTGGCCGCTCATATGTAAGGGATGAGCATTTGCAGACTTTTTTCGCGACAGCGAACATGACTGTGTTTTTAAGGCATTAAACTGAACACGATTTTTGGCGCCCCAATCCAAGATAAGTTTGAGGTCTTGTGAAAGAGATATCTGCATTGACCTGCGCTTGTTTTCAAAATCAGAATTACACGGTGGCTTAAGAAATTGAGTGTACTAAATTATTAAATGAAATAAAAGTACCTAAATGTAAACCTTATTTCTTTTTAATAATCCACAGAAATACATAAACATTGTGGAAATCATCTAAAAGATAGTTAAGATTGCCTTACTTTTCTCACTAATATTTCCTATGAAATTTTCATTTTATATTATTCATAATTGATATATTATTATTTATTCGGTTACCTAACGTTACGTCTTATAAGAAGCACCTAATTTAAATATAAAAAATACTTACCTAAAGTTAAAAAGACGGGTATGTTACCCTTGAATTTGCAAGACAAAACCATACAACCTCTAGTCATTTTGTTACGATATTATAAGTAACAAACAATAAACACAAAATTATAGTCACAATTTAATAAACACTAATAACTAAAATAAGAAGGTTTTGATCAATCCAAAAAACGATACTCCGGCTCTCATAAAATTATAATGTTTTGGCTAACTTCACACTGATTTATCAGTGTGTAAGTAGGCAACACATTAAATTATTTGTGGAATTTTGTTATTGCGCAGAATCGGCGGGGCCAACTCTGACAGTTATTTTCATACTGGGCTGGACATTTTTTGATCGAATGGGCCATAGCATTGGGCTTCCATACACCTTTAAACTTCCTTGGTTAGGACCCATTTAAGAAATGAATTTTCGTTCGTGATTGTTGTAACTAACCTACCTACCTTTTTAAAAGTTTGTTTTGTTTTAATCGTTAAAAAATATTGGTTATTTTTGATGTAAAGTTTATTATATTAGGGCATTTCTCGGTAAACTGGGCAACTTTAAGCGTAGTTTTGTCCTGACAAACAGTCCCCTAGTTAGTTTTTTTCATAGATTAATAATTTTATTTAATTATTATCATTGGGCAAACCTAAAAAGCATACGAAAGCACAACTAGAAATGAAAATAACTGTATTAAATGTTATTGAGGTAGTTTTAAATAAGGAGTAGGGGGACTGTGCGTAAAAATTGGGAACAAAATAAACATTAGTATTTTTAAATGCATTATTTAATTAAAAAATAGATTCTTTGATATTGTCAGTAACAAGTTCATTAGATTTCAAATATTATAAGTTTAATTTTTTTTAATATTTGTGAGATAAACACCTTTTGTACTAGGGGACTGTTTTTGGGAACATGCAGGAGACTGTTCTTTGAGCATTATAAAAACGTTCTTGATGTAATAAACTTTATTTTATTGGATTATCTTTTTAAGTTAAGTACAAATTATAAAATGAACTATATTTTTCATATTATATCGGCCTGGGACAGTGAGCTTGCCCAAAGTTGGTCAAATCTTTCGAACTTTCAACTTTTTTTTGTGGTCCTGTGTTATTAAACTTGTTTAACACCAAATAATTCTTGTTATCTGAGCGAATATTTTTTTTTCTTTCAGACAAATTGGTGAAATATTGTGCAACATAGTTCGACGAGTGGATTATGGACGCGATTTCGAGCAACAGCTGCAGTTTTACGTGGAAGCTAGGGGAGCATTTGCCAATTTAGATGCAGTTCTAGCACAATTAGTACAGGTAGGTACATATACAGGGTGATCCAAATTAAATTAACGAATTGGTAGCAATTTTGACGTCCTTTACGATTTAAGAATGCAAAAAATCTTGTTTCTTATTTAAAAATATAAAACTGATGATGAAGATACCCTTGAATGAAACAAACTAAAGATGCAAAATAATAATTTAAAAATATACATATATTATTTTTCAGTGTGTAAATTGCTTGGCAGCAAACACTCGACTGATCGTAAAAGGCCTTCATACGAGAAAAACGGGAGACTTTGTGCGCGCGTGCGCAGCGTATTGCTTCATCACCATTCCGTCTATAGAATCTGCGAAAACTAGATTGAAACTTTACTTACTTTCTGGGCAGGTGGCGCTGTATAACCAGTGTTTAGGACAAGGTAAGACAGAATCATATTGTAACTTTTTTTGTTTCTTTTATTAAGAATGAACAGCATGGGGATCTCCGAAACAGTAAGAGATAGGTGGGTGGTTAAAATTTGGCAAAGTTGCGTATTGGGGACCTCAATAATATACCGTTGAAAATTTGAAGGTTGAAAGGAATTAGGGGAAGTTTTCTCCTAATCCTTTTATTCCCTAGTTTCCTAGGTTGAGTAAAATACGATTTAACAACTGTACAATACTGGTTTTATTAATTTCAGAATACACAATTTATACAAATTAGTGTAGGTCATTTCGTGATGTTGTACCAAACTCCTCGGTATAACCTTGCTACCGTGACATTGCTGAGACATGCTTTATTTACATGATTAATTTTTATGTTATTATACCACTAATAAAATGATGACCTTGATAGTTACATAATCATACGGTTGTTACATGTAGGTTAATGTAAATATGTTTATCCCGGGTGTTGCTCCGTCGAGCGGGACATAGGGAATCCCATGTAAATTTTGAAGTGGTCCAATATTGGCTCCCCTTATTATTTTAGAAGAAAATATTATTAGGATTTTTTAAAGAGCACGAAAAGTTGTACCCAGTGTACAAATTTCAGCTCTTCTCAGTCCGTCAGCTAAGAGGTAAATGCTAAAATAAGTTACGAATCTCCTATCTTCTTACGCGCCCTGTATTATTTGAAGTTTATAATAAAATACCAGAAAAATTATTCAACCTCTTACTCTCAAGTTGTCAGATCAATGTCACATCATTTTTAAATAATGAACTACTCAAATCAAGAAAAAATCACTATTATAAAATGGTTTTATCAGGGAAATAGTTATCGAAGAGTAGCGGACATGTTTGCAGCCTATTTTCCCAATAGGCCAATACCAAGTAAATCGACAATAGAACGGACGATAAAAAAATTTGAAACTACAGGCACAGTAATCAATTATTGCAAATTTGAAGAAAATCGACGTGAAAATCAGAGACAAATTGTACAAAACGAGAGGGATTTAGACGTGATACTTTGTGTAGAGGAGGCCGAAGGAAACATTAGCATGAGACAACTGGAGGACATTACTGGACAAGACCACACCACAATATCTCGAATTTTAAAAAGATGTAAATAGCACGCTTACAAGTACGAAAGACACCAAGAATTAAGAGACGGAGACGAAATACAACGATAGGAATTTTGCTTTGAGATGATGGGAGGACAAACACTGACAGAGGTTTTTTACAAAATATTTGCTTTACTGACGAATGCACTTTTACATTGAACAACGAACCCAACATTCAAAATTGCCGGTACTGGAGTAACGAAAACCAAAATCGATTTGTTGAGACAAGGACTCAATATCCACAAAAAGGTAATGTTTTGGCGGGAATTTTCGGCCACCATATCCTTGGACCATTTTGCCTTGACCGAAATTTGAATGCGGACTACTTTCTGGAACTTTTAGAGGGACAAATTTTGCCTGCTTTGAACTACCTTGCTCGTGAAAATCAAGAGATTTGGTATCAAATGGATGGCTGCCCAGCACACAGTACCAGAGCTGTGCGCGAATACTTGAACCACGCATTTTATAACGACATCATAGGACCGAACCACGCAATATCTTGGCCAGCCAGGTCTCCGGATCTTTCGCCAAACGATTTTTTTTATGGGGACATTTAAAAACTAAGCTTTATACCAATAAAAAATATGAAAATTTAGACCAGCTAAGGAATGCTATTTCCGCTGAATGTGCCAGAATATCGATGTACCAACTAGCCAACGTAAGAAATGAGTTTTATAATCGTTTGGGTTATTGTCTGGCAGTTAATGAAGGAATATTTGAGCATTTGATTAAATCCTGATATTTTCGTCATAAATTGATTTATAAATGTAGACAAATTTGTTTTATTGTCTTGCGTAACTGTGAGTGCATGTGTTGGAATTAGCTGTAAACTAAAATGAAATGCGAGGATTCTTTTTGAAATTCCCGTATAAAATTGTTCAGTTTTGGCAATGACATTAAAAATGATCTAAATTGTCACTGAAAAATCGATATGGTGTTTTTATAATTGATTTCTGGAGTACAGGGTGCATAATGAGATACTACGTTGCAGAAGTATTTAAGCAGTTTACTCTTTACTGGTTGGTTGAAAAATGCTCAAATTTTTATTTTGGTGGAACTTATTGTGCTCTTCAATAAATCCTAGTAGCATTTTTTTCTAAAATAATTAGGGGAGCCAATATTTGACTACTTCAAAATTTACATGGGATTCCCTATGTCCCGCTCGGCGGAGCAACACCCGGTTTATAAAAAAATGCAATTTTTTAGAAAAAATGTCGTTTAGACAAAGGTATATTTTGTTCTTCCGGAAATATGGCAAAAAACTGACATATTCGATTTTCGTTTTAATTTTTTTACTACTTTATTTTAAAAGTTAAAAAATTCCAAAAATACGTTTTCATTGGAACCTTTTTGCGCTTTATGTATTGGTGAAGTCAAAAATTTCTTACGACGTTTCTTTTTCAATAACCCATCATCGATTTCATTTTTTTTAACACGGCTCTGGATTTTTTATTTAATTTTTTTAAAATCCATGATATCCTAATTACAAAAATGTATAAAACATAATATTTACTTAACAAATTATGGAACGCCCCTATAAGATATAATGTGCGTTTCTTGTCTAACTCATTGTCTCTTATGGAAAATATATTTATTTAACAGAAAAATATCAAGTGTTTTACATCATTGTAATGGAGCAATAAATAACACAGCTTCACAAAAAAATTAAAGTTAAAGCTTCACAAGACTTACCGTGTTTTTGGGGTCGCTGAACCCAAATCCGGGATTTGACCTCGGATTTGACCCCATCACGTCAGGGTCAAGCGCATTTCAAAGTCAAATCTGCAAAATTACGCAGCCCAATTAAAAAGAATTGAAGGTTCGAAAGACTTAATAATGGTATCTTTATGTTTTTGAGATCGATGAATTCGAATCTGGGGTCAGTTTGACCCCATCAGGTCTGGGTCAAGGGCACTTTGAGATCAAATCTGTAAAATTATAATTTGGCAGATTTGACCTTAAAATATTTCTTGACCATGACCCGATGGGGTCAAACTGACCACGGATTCATAATCAGTGACCTCAAAAATAAGTATACGCTCTCAAATTAGTTGCGATTATTTTTGCAGATTTGACCTTAAAATGCTCCTGACCAAAAACATTAAAAACAAGTTTTGTTTTTAATGTTTTTAATGTTTTTGCTCCTGACCCTAACGTGATGAGGTCAAACTGACCCCGGATTCGGATTGAGCGACGCCAAAAACACAAAGATACCATGGTCAAGTCTCCAGAAGCTTTAACTTATATTTTTTTGTGGAGCTGTGTAATCAAGGGCCGTATTTAAAAAAATAAAGTTGATGATGGCTTGCGAGAACGAAACGGCGTAAGGAATTTTTGACTTTACCAATAGATTTTTTTTCATATTGGGACAGTCCACGAAGGCTGATGCCCACTAATGTACCGTGGGTGTCTTAAGTGTGGTGAGAGGATAAAAGTATTATTGCAGAAAATATTCAAAACAAAAAACAAATTTAATTGTAATATTTGTAAAGAAACACTAGTTTGGCAGCTTTTTCAGTACCTAATCGATTGCGTAGTTTAGAGTGCACTAAACCAAATGTTGAGAATATCCCCTCTACTGATGCAGACGAAGCAGCTGCACAGAGCAGTTGTGTAATTATGGGAAGTTCTTTTTCAATAATATCCGCGTTTCGTTGTGATTTCCACCAGTCAATAGGTTTTACGCTTTTCAAGATATCATATTGCAACATAATATCGTTAAAAGGCTCTGATTTGGCAAGAAACTTGATGATTAGTGGTAATAAACCACTATCTGGATACAGTTCTTTTGCAGTTTGTAATCCAATATTTTTTTCAGTATATGTCAAACTGTGTTTTCGTTGGGTCGATAAGAAATGCCAGCAAATGATACGGGGTTATACACATATTATATCGATTTTTAAATTTTTACAGTTAATGTAATGTCAGACTAGTTTCTTCAAAGTAATCTTCTAATATTTTAAATTGCTCTACAACATCTAAAATAGTGGCGTCGCTCTTTTGCAACCTATCTATGGCAATGGAAATTGGCTTAAGAATTTTGAGGTAATCTTCAGCACTTCTCTTTAAATGAATGTTTGAAATTTTTTCCCTGATAATACTGTCAATCTTTTCTTTGTGTTCTTCACTGATTCTAAAAAGTATGGGCCATGATTTGGTAAATACTTGCAAGCAGTCTGCAAGCGAGTTCCATCAAACATCACTAGGTATGACTAGTTTTTTGCCTCCTTCTTTGGCATATATTGCAGATGCAAAATGATTGTTCCTAAAGTACTTTACGATTTGGACTACATGCTCTTTTATATCAACGATTTCAAAATCTTTACATAATAAATTTAGTATATGTCTTGCACAGCCATATGCTATTACATTGAATTTATCAGATGCCTTTATTTCATTTCGCATTGCAGACATGTTAGCTGCATTATCTGTCACGAAACTACTCACTGTACAATCATACTCGGTTTTTAGTTTGTTTATAAGGGTTGCTGCAATTTCTGTTAGGTAGTCGGATGTATGTGGATGCCCAGTTGTATCTACAGTGTCGAATAGAAAGGAGGAGTCATTTTTTGCAGTAACTGTTGCACATACTATGGGTTCATTATGCACATTCGACCATCCATCGAGTGAAAGACAAACGTTACTTCTAGACAACCCCTTAAAGCATTTGCTTCTTTCTTCGGTATATATTTGATCAAACAGTCTGCCTGACACATCGTTTCGACTGGGCGGTACATATCCAGGTCGCAGTAGTGCTATAGCTTTCTTAACTTCGGATTGCTCCAGGCAGATGAAACTGCTATTAGTTGCATAGAGGGCTCTGGCAATCTGCTTATCAATTTCATTTTTGGCAGGCTTACTAGTACGTACAACAAAAGACATCAGAGATCCAGAAGAAGTTGTATCAGTAATGTCAGTATTGTCAATATTACATTATTTTTTTTTTTTTGTTTACTGTGATTGAAGGGGAAACTGAGTGCGACGTACTTGCTTGCTGAAAGTTTTGTTCAGTTTAAATTTGTGACGTATTTATGCTTGAAGTACGTTGTACCTGCAATTAAAAAAAAAAAAAACAATATGAGGCTTCAATTGTCCATAGATGATAGATGTATGTAAAGTATCTAAGAAAACACATTGGGTCTGGTGCGCTTTATGTGTCACGAATTTATATTTTTCGTTTGGTTTGGTAGAGCCGTCAAATAGAATCGATTTAATTTAAAGCAAAAATAAAAAATCGTTGAATGAGCCACTTTTTTGAGAAATAAAAGGTGTTGTGTTGTCATAGTTACATACCTTAATAGTTATTTGGATAAAAAATTAAAAAAATTGTATTTTTTTTCAGAAAATGTTGTTCATCCAAGAATTTTTTGTTGCAAATAGTGTTTAGTGTTAAAAAAACGTATCAATTCCAAAGCATTTTTAAAAATTGTGAAATTACGTGACACATAAAGTGCACCAAAAACCAACACATTGATCACATTGTTGTAAAAATAAGTTTTTAAAAATTTCCAAACATGGAAAATTGTAAAATTAACAAATAATAAAAAGGTTAAAACTGATTGTGATTGTGATAACGTTGACGAGAATGACGAGTCACTATAAGTATCGATAGTATCGATGTCTTCATTATTTACATTTTTACATTTTTCCCAGTGCTTTTTCATCCTCTCCACCAATCCTTGCATTTCCAAATTACATATTTTACATGTAGCGCGACATCCCGGTTTTCCCTCCGCTTTCCCCGATTTTTCTTTGAAAAACTGCCAGATAAGGTCTTTCTTTCTACCACTTTTTCGAAACGACATATTCAAAAAACTATATTTTATATTTTACACAATATCAAAATTTTCAGTTAGCTGTAAAAACAATGCTCGCGCGCACAGTTCTTAACTAGGAAATGACGCCCGTCCGCCTTCCTCCCCTTTATGTAGACCGGTAAATCTGCGTGTTCTGACAGGAATTTTCAAGAAAGTGCAAGTGCTTTCTCGCGGTAAATATTTAATATAAGAGTTTATAAACACGAAAAATACTAGGAGATAGGAGAATGTTTAAGAAAAAGGACACGTTGCAAACTTCGATTATGCTATTTACAAAAAAAAAATCAAAAAAATCATGATTTTTTTTAAATCGCGATTTTTGATTTTTTTTTTAAATCATAATTTTTTACAACCCTGTATCTTTCTAAATTAAAAAATAAAAAAAAAAACAAAAATCAGTTTTTCTACCATACTATTGAAAGTAATATAATAAAGGGAGGTCATTTTGATTGAATTAATCATAATTTTTTAGGCAGCCCATTTGTGATACTTTTGATTACATGTTATAATAAAAAAATAATTATCATCTGGTTGGTAGATAGGTGAAGGTTGACTGCAATTTGGATCTTAAGCTATTAGTACAGAAAGCAAAATATAAATAAAAGTTTCTATTCATAGATTGTTCTATTAACCACAGGCAAATCTTAATTAATATTTTATTTTCAGCGGATGCCTGTTTCAAGGCCATCTTGTCCGTCATGTCCGAACTGTCACCGTCTACGGAAACGGAATTGTTTCTGTTACCGTTCGTGCGTCAGTTTCTGTCGACGCTGCTCGTCGTTCCGGATAATCCCGAACGGGGCGTCCTGAGTCTCACCAGGATGCTGCTCAACGTTCTGAGAAGTTTCGAGTGGAACAAGTCGAACTGTACTTTGGGCTTGATATACGTCAATGTGATAGATCTGTTTTCCGTTATGGCTCAGGAGGTTTATCCGTACCATGTAGATAGAGGTGAGTCAAAGAATATTTATACAGGGTGACTAGTAAAATCCGCATTATATGGGATTTTTTAAAATCTATATATATATATATATATATATATATATATATATATATATATATATATATATATATATATATATATATATATATATATATATATATATATATATATATATATATTGTATGTTTTGTATGTACATTCCCAACAAATTTCCCATGGGAAAAAAACTGTAAGCGACCAGCAAAAATTCAAAATTTAAGTAGTAACGTAAAAGGGCGAAACCAACGAACTCAAAGACTAAATTTGACAAAATACCAATTTGTGGAAAAATATTTTTATATGATCTTTTTGTTTTTTTTAGAAAACATAAAAAAAAGCCAAATCTTAAAATCAACCAAAAAAATACCATTAAATTAATAGTTAAAAAATTTATTTTAGTATTTAATATAAGCAACATCCCTTATAAATAAAACATTAATTTATATAACAGTTCTAAACTCTATAATCGTTGGATGATGCGTTTTGTTTATAATAAGTCACCCCCACCTCTTGAAAATATATTAAACCACAAAGTGTTTGTTTTGTCTTAATTCTATCCAAGACTTGTTAAGAAAAAATGTTTTTAACCATGTAGCTTTAAGTTAGTTAATAAAATTTTTACCGGAAGTGAATAAAATGTTACAATTATATATCTGGAATAACCTTTTTGGGTAAGTCGATAAAATTTAAAACATTTTTATAAATATTGTACATTGTTAACATAACTCGAACATCAAAGCTTGTTGATAACTGTTTTAGATAGAAAAATCATTGATAAAGGCTGAAATCAGCCGAAACGTCTGAAATAAAACTTTTTAACATGGAACAAAAAAGGATTTTTTGTTGAACCAAAAATCCCAAGAAAAAAATAAAAACTCAGAATATATTCTAAAAGGTTCAAGAAAATAAATTATCAAGAATTTTTTATATATATATATATATATATATATATATATATATATATATATATATATATATATATATATATATATATTATATATATTATTATAATATATATATATATATA
>JAHBCN010026188.1:0-10796 GCA_019359885.1 Listronotus oregonensis | reverse complement strand
GGTTCGTTGTTCAATGTAAAAGTGCATTCGTCAGTAAAGCAAATATTTTGTAAAAAACCTCTGTCAGTGTTTGTCCTCTCCATCATCTCAAAGCAAAATTCCTGTCTTCGTATTTCGTCTCCGTCTCTTAATTCTTGGTGTCTTTCGTACTTGTAAGCGTGGTATTTACATCTTTTTAAAATTCGAGATATTGTGGTGTGGTCTTGTCCAGTAATGTCCTCCAGTTGTCTTGTGCTAATGTTTTCTTCGGCCCCCTCTACACAAAGTATCACGTCTAAATCCCTCTCGTTTTGTACAATTTGTCTCTGATTTTCACGTCGATTTTCTTCACATTTGCAATTATTGATTACTGTGCCTGTAGTTTCAAATTTTTTTATCCTCCGTTCTATTGTCGATTTCTTGGTATTGGCCTATTGGGAAAATAGGCTGCAAACATGTCCGCTACTCTTCGATAACTATTTCCCTGATAAAACCATTTTATAATAGTGATTTTTCTTGATTTGAGTAGTTCATTATTTAAAAATGATGTGACATTGATCTGACAACTTGAGAGTAAGAGGTTAAATAATTTTTCTGGTATTTTATTATAAACTTCTAATAATACAGGGCGCGTAAGAAGATAGGAGATTCGTAACTTATTTTAGCATTTATCTCTTAGCTGGCGGACTGAGAAGAGCTGAAATTTGTACACTGGGTACAACTTTTCGTGCTCTTTAAAAACTCCTAATAATATTTTCTTCTAAAATAATTAGGGGAGCCAATATTGGACCACTTCAAAATTTACATGGGATTCCCTATGTCCCGCTCGGCGGAGCAACACACGGTATTATGGCTTGAGCTAAAATCATGAAATTTGGCACAGTTTTTTGAATTTCGCCCCCGGGACAAAAATAGGAGCAAAAAGTGTTTTTTTTTACCGTTAGCCGTACGGAAGGCGTCTTACGGAGACAGAGGCTACTTAATATTGTCTCTCGCCTGGCGGAGACAGGCATTTCATCTAGTTAATAATAATAAATAAACTAAAGTAACTTTTTTTTAGTGGAATCCAATGATGCACTTTGGGGTTCCGATCCGAGATTTATAAAAGAAATCGATAGTATGATATCGATAGTGATAGGAGAAATTCTTAGCTTATTACAGGAATTAGGGCCTTGTCGAAAACAATCTCAAGTTGCTGCAGATTTATTTGTTAGGATAGCGACGAGAGCAGGTAAGTTGAATCATCAACGATTGTAAAGAATGGAGACTCTGTGGTCTATGCCAACCCTTGAATTAAAAAAATTTAAGAGTTGGTGGGGGCGACTACCCTTTAGCTAGACTTTTATGTTTAGGGGTCCTTCAAGGACAATCACACAAATTTTCAAACTGCCTCAAGAACCTACTCAAAATTGTTCACCAGCTCTCGGACTATAATGGATAATAATAATCCTATCTTATTTTATTTTTAGATTTAAGTGTAAGTAAGACTACTACATTAGCCTTAAATCTGTGGAATCTGTGTCTGAAAAACGGATATGCTGATATTAAGTATATGGTAAGTATTGAAAAACTATCGATCTAGATATCTCGGTCGTTTAAAGTGCTCGATCTTGTTCTTGCAGTAGAGTAGTGGTGGTTCAAAGCAATTTGTGGAAATAGAAACGCCTGGAGCGGTACATTTCCCTTAGTCTGCTTCGACACCCCACTATTCTGCCCCAAGAGCGAAATAGCGCGAATGCACAATGTTTAAAGCCGTTTTTCACACTTTTTGCCAAATTTATATGGAAATCAAAGATATACAGATTGTAGATATACTTCAAGTCCAAAATTTCTGTCAATGACGCATCGCTCGCTTTTAGAGTGCCCCGGGTTGTGTGGGGTCAGGGGAATCAATTCCAGTGGCGTATGCATTTTAGAAAATAAATTATAAAATTTCGTCAAAACATGAAAATATTTTTTAGAAGCAAAAGTTATTTTCTCACATTTTCATCAACCCTTTAAATTAGTAACAAGCCTATATTATTTTGGTATTATTCGGATTAATGAAAATGTAATTTTTTTGCTTAATTTTGCACACCTCCTATTTTGAGGTCATAGAACACAAATTTGAGTTTTTTGGCGTTTTTTTAACGTTTTTCCAAAAAAAAACATTTTTTACTTTAATTTTACCTTCTCTGATTTTATTTTGCTACATGAAAAAAATAATAAAATTTTAGTCTTAACATAAATTAAAAAAGATGTAAAAGCAGAACGATAGACAATCCAAGTTACACCGACTTGCCAATTCACCACCGATTTATTAATATTAAATACGATATTCACACGCATTCTTCATCAAAATATCCACTATATAAGGAACACGAAAGCTCTGAGATCATCAGCTTGTAGAATCCAATAACTATTTCGGGTCTTTCGTGTTCCATATTTAGGATTTCCATATCGAGAATATTTTTGATCAAACATTGCGGGTCGAGCGAAGCAAGGTTCGCATACCTTATAAAAATGTCATAAAGAAAACTATTACAACCGGTAACAGGTCAAATTTTAGAATTTCGAGTTGAATTCGGACGTAAACGTTTTACCTACTTTTTATTGAATTAAGGTTTTTTCCTTACTTTTTAAGTGTTTTTTTTTTAATATTAACATAGTATGAGTTTTTTAAATATGTTTTCGTGCAAATGACAGAATTTAAAGGAATATGTCGTAAAATGGAATTAAACAATTCAATTATAATTTTTTTAAATACTATAAGAGGAGCCAAAAACAGCTTCTGATTCATGTTTAACAATCGAAAAGTAAAAAGTGTGCAAAAAAATGCGAAAAAATCGCATTTTCCAGTATCCGCATAATTACTAATATTGATTTTTTTGCCTTTTAAAACTCTGAATACCGTACGCGAATTAACTTTTGTTTAAGTTGCACATATCTCTGCAGCATCAAAGTGGTTAGTTCTGGATTTCGTTCCCGAATCCCATGGTAAACATTTTTAACCATTATTCGTTCTTTAACGTTAACTGAGTTTTTTTTGTAGGCGGATAACTAGTTAAAGGTTGGTTAATATTCATAGTTTACAGAATTAAAAGCACTTAACAACACTAAATCTTTATATACAATTATATACACTAAATAAGATAAACTATTATAAAATTGGGACAAAACGATATCCATATACTACAATTATTAGAAATTTATAATATTTAGAAAATACCCTGTATAGCAATTAAAATTTAAACTTACAAAATCTGTCCATAATCAATAATAACTAAATAAAATCATCGAACAGCACGAAAACCCTGTCGATACGCTTATTTTCAAGTCTCTTCAAGTTGTAAACTAAGGAATGTGTGTTGCCACTTTTATTGTCTTCCCGATAACAATGATTTCAATACATATTGGCGTGCTATTTTAAGTGCGATCGCGCGAATTATGACAACGTGGCGATGAAACTTTTGGCCGGTTCACTGTTATTTGAGCGGAAAAGTATATCATAGGCTTAAAAATCATTTACTAGTGTTAGATTTTTATTCAGCCGCTTCGTCGGTTGGGTGGCCGGTATTAAATGAGTCACTGACAGAAATTTTGGACTTTAGGTATAGGTAGGTAGGTTTAAAGTGAGTGGACTTTTTACGCCCTCCACTGCGATCGCTCGGTCTATTGTGGCTCACACCTTTTTATATTTCTCCCAATAGGATCGGACTTCTAATGAATCCGATACCAGATTGAGAGAGAGTTCTTACATCTCCTCTTACTCGTGTCGCTACCGGACACGAACACAATGTGTTTTGATGTGTTCTGGTGTCCGCTGTCTCCTGGAGAGTATGACGAGCAGACGATTAGATCCATCATGCCCTCCTCTCCCGGTCTGTCTGCTTGTGACCTTGAGTGGCACCTCTCGAAACGGATTTATCGGATAATAAATAGTCCACCACAGCAGAGCCCCGCATTACCGCAGTAAGGCTAGATACTCTGAGAGGTCGCCCTGTATCTCAGAGGCACCGTTGGGGACACCTGTTTAAGGCACAGGATGTCATTCACTTATCAGCACGGTATCTAACACCTTGAGTTAAGCGCCTTGTATATCATTCTTAATGGCCCTGTTGAATCCCAGTTAATACGTTTTCTTGGAAAAACGAAATGCAAAAAAATTAAATTTAATCTGCAAAATTTTTAAGAAAACCACACATCGGACAGCGTCCGCCTTGAGCCTGTTTGAACAACATGTTATAAATTTTTATTTTCTCGAAGAACAGCTTTTCAGCTTTAAAAGAACAGTCCACAAAGGCTGTTTGTTTGTTTGTTTGTTTATACTCTTTATTTCAAATTACATTAAATCAATACACTAAAGGCTGATACCTAAGTACTAACGTACCGTGGGTGTCTTAAGTGTGGTGAGAAGAAGTTTGTTCACACGGGACTTAAATATTTGTAGATTGGGAGGAAAAGGAAAAACTTCTGCGGGCAGCAGGTTCCATAGTCTTGACACTCTAGGGATGAAGGAACGAAAAATCTCTAATTAAACTGTAAAAGTTGCACTACGTGTTGCTCTGTTGGGAGCTGCCAAAAAGGAATTATTGGCCACTCCTCTGACGAAGCGTGAAAATACCTATAGAAAAGCGACAGATCCCCTACAACTCGACGGTGGGCAAGAAGAGGAAGCCTTTCTATGAGCGCGGGGTCATTAATAAGACGAACGGCTCTTCTTTGAATGGAGTCCAGAATGCTAAGTGTTGTAGGGGACGCCATTTCCCAGAAAATGAGAACAATATTCTAAAAGGGTCTGATTAGGGATACATACAGAGTGTACAGATTGGAAGAAGAATTACTTTGCTCGAAAGGGAAATCCAAGCTTTTTGAAGCTGGAGGCTATGGATGTAATGTGTTTGTGCCCGTTGAGGTTATTCTCAGTAACGCCCACAAGATTAAACAACTCTATGTTCTGCAGAATTTGGCGCTCATATGTAACGAATGAGCATTGGCAGACTTTTTTCCGACAGCGAACTGACTGTGTTTTCGAGGCATTAAACTGAACAAGATTTTTCGCGCCCCAATCCAAGATAAGTGTGAGGTCTTGTGAAAGAAATATGTGCATTGACCTGTGCTGGTTTTCCAAATCAGAATTACATGATGGCTTAAGAAATTGAATACTAGAGTGGAGGGTACTATCGTCAGCAAAACTATAAAAGGGATTAATTGTGGAAGAGAGAAGACCGTTAATGTGTAGAAAAAACCGCTTGGGTGCCAGCACTGGACCCTGGGGCAACCCAGTATTCATTTGGTAGAAGCTGGAAGAATGATCATCTACAGTAACTGATATACGTCGATTAGAAAGGAAGCTGGAGAGCCAAGAGCAAAGCTTAGGTGAAAGACCGTAAGAAGGAAGTTTGTTAAGAAGCCCATCATGCCAGAGCTGATCGAAAGCTTTGGATATGTCAAGGGCAACGATCTGGGATTCACCCAGAAACTCAAGGGACTTGTTCCAGTTGTGTGAGACAAAGGAAAGAAGATCAGCTGTGGATCGTCTGTGACGGAATCCATACTGTCTGTCATGTAAGATCTTGTGTTTTTCTAGATACTTTAAGATTTGAGAATTAATGAATTTTTCCATTACTTTGCAAACAACAGAAAGAAGAGATATAGGTCTATAGTTAGAAGGAAGAGTCTTGCATCCTTTTTTGGGGACAGGTTGCACACGTGCAGCTTTCCAATTCTTCGGGAAAATGCCCGTATCGTAAGAGATTCAAAAGAAGCAAGTTAGGATGGGTGCAAACTCGGGAGCACATTTTTTTAAGACGATTGCTGGTATGCCATCCAGCCCAGACGATTTTTTAGTATTAAGAAAAGAAAGAATACGTTTGATTTGTTTGATTTTAAAAATAATATCGGACATTTTATGAGAAACAGGGACAACTGTTGGGAGAGGAAGATTAATAGGAGGATCAAGCGTTATCAAACTATACATCTTTTAAAAAGTTCTTAATTTTAGCGGTTTTTTCGAATTTTCTCTGCGAAAAATGCACCAATAATTATTAAAAAAAACCTTTTGCTTGTTTTTCGATTCTTTACAAAAGTCCTGTTGATACTATCGCAATTAAATTAAAATTAAATTGACTTTTACCACTCTAAAAAATGGCTATTTTTGTCATTTTTTTTTTCATGAAAATTAGGCAAAATCATATGTTTTTCCAAAAGTCATAGCCAATTTTTTATGCTTCTTATTTTAAGCATAATGCAGATATTTTTGCGCAAATCGTTTGGACATTTTCTTCCACTCAGTCATTCGACATACACTTTTCCAAGGTTGTCGTCGTGCCATAGAAGACAATGCCAATACGCAGTTGGAACTTGACCTGGCGCACTACCTTGCCTCTATTTTAATTTGTATTTATGTATCTTATTTCTTTTTAGGCCAGAACTAGAGACTATTTGGTAAACCAAAACTCAAATTCAGACCATTTACAGCTGCTTATAGATAAGTTAACGTTGCCTCAATATTAAAACGATACATTTTAGTAGATTAAGTTTATATTTTATTTATATACACGCCCTTCCTTCTATTGTGTTTTATACAGTTATACTTGTGATATATTTTTACATCATACACCTAGCTAGGTAGTGAAAAACGTTATAAATATATTATCTTTAAATATTTTATTTTTGTTTTACTATTGAAGGTGAGTTTTCAAATATTCCTTTTGCCTACATCTCCGAAATGAACTTCTTATTAAATACGTGAGAGATCATGTGTAATGTTGGTTTTTAAATCCTCTTTCTTTCGGTGTAAACTTTTCACTTTAAATAACCCCACAAGTAAAAGTCCAACGGGGTTAAGTCAGGTGACTGTGCTGGCCACCTGAGAGGTCCTCTATTTCCAATCTAGAACCTCCCAAATCTATTGTGGAGAAAATCAGATACAATTAGGGGGTTATGTGGTGAAGCACCATCTTGTTAAATCACATACATATTACAAAGCTCTTCTAGGGGGACGACTTCTTCCAACAGCGTTGGTAAGAGCTCGTTTAAAAATCTTAAATACCTTTCGTGACTCAAGGTATCCTCCTTGCTTTAATGTTTTTATATCTCCTTCCATGAAACAACTCTGGCTACGCTACTGAATTGTTTAGATTTCGGAGAACCGATTTTGCGAAATTTAAAATGATGTTTTAACATAACAGGAAGTTTTTTCTGGTTAAATATGGAGATCTACAGAAAAATCTAAGGGTCTAAAAAAATAATGCAAATAACTACCTTTTTGTTTAAGAAAAACACATCAACAAAAAACGAGCTTCAGTCGTTTTTGTTTTTTGTGACATTAATTTTTTTTTTGTCAATTTAAAGGGTCAAGTTTTAACGTAATATAACCGAAAATCGATACATTTTTTGGGAAAAGCTCATAACACCTTTTTTGAAGTACTTAAAAAAACCTTAATTTTTGTTTCTTACAAAACTCTTTAGCACTAAAATTAAGCGAGTTATGGCCAAAATAAAGTTGATCTCTATTTTTTTTTATGAAAAAAGGGATAATCACCCTAATTCCACCTAATTAAAATTGTTTGTCACTTTACAATTCACTTTATTTTTGTATTTGTAATATGCTCAAAGTTTAACCGGTTTAAAAGGCAATTTTTGAAAAAATTGACTTAACGTGTAATTTTGAAATAAATAGCCTTTTCTTCAAAATATCTCAAAACCTTAATCATACGTAAACAAAAAACAAAACGAAAATTTTTGGTAAACAAAAACCTACAATTTTGTATTTTACAAAATTTTACGCATCATTAAGGGTTTTTGAGTTATTTTGAAGAAAAGGCTATTTTTTCAAAATTAAAGAAATGTCTTTCTCTTTAAGCTCAAATTTTTTTAAAAATATGCACTTTAAACAGTCAAACTTCCTAAGCATATTACAAATACATAAAAAGTAAATTGTAAGGTGACAAAATTATTTTCAATTGGGGTGGTAATAGGGATGATTTTCCCTCTTTTTCATCCAAAAAAAATAGAGATTAACTTTATTTTGGCCATAACTCGCTTAATTTTAGCGCTAGAGACTTTTATAAAAAAAACAAAAATAAAGGTCTTTTCAAGTTCTTCAAAAAAGGTATAATGAGCTTTTCCCGAAAAATGTATCGTTTTTTGGTTATATTACGTTAAACCACAGCCCTACTTCACTACAAGCCGTGAACAACCACTTGGCAACGCCGCAACCGGCAAGAGATTCAGATCGGTTTCCCTCGAGCGCGATGAGCGTAATCCGGGTATCGAGGCGCGTATTTTTAAATTCATTTAAGGCTCAATTCAAAGATCGCGTAAATAGTATTGATATTTCCATTAAAATAATTAAATCAGTATAATAATTGAAAAAATAAATATATTTATATAATATTTAAACTCTAAAACAAATTAATTTATGTGCATAGGTCAAGGCATAAGAACATGATGCTGTTGTAAAAGGAAACAAGTGTAATTTAACATTTAGTTAGTAATTGTACTTAGTTTTAGTTTTGTTTATTTATTTATTAAATGTGTCTAGTTTCCTTTTTTTGTTTTTTGACTCAGCCTTTTCCGATTTTTCTGTGGCATTTTTGTTATTTCTTTTAACATAATTATTTAAAAGAATGTTTGAAAATATAGAGCACATCATAATGAACATATTTTTGTTCTCGTTACCACAAATACATTGGAGCATAAATCATTAAAGCCTTCATGTTGTCTAGTGCTTAAATTAGTTAGATCACACAGGATAGCTTTTTGATTTTCCATTTTAGGAAGTCACTCTCAGTATCAGGGTCATTAATAATTTTCTCAAAATCGCGCACATATGGAACAGAACGTCTTTAACAATTTCTGTAGGAACCTTTAAACCGCCACGTTGTAGACAATCAAAGTATTCGTCGTCAATTAGGTTTCCCTTACTTTCAACAAGAAAAGAAACACAGATGTTACAATTATTATATTTTTTTACAATTTTTGGGCAGCATAATCGGCTATATAAATTTGTACCGATTTGTCAATTTCATATTCATTTAGGTATTCAGTTTCAAGTAAAAACAAAAATTTTTCAGTGTAATTATTTTGAGGTATTGTCCAATCAAGATCATTTTCCTGGATACAGCTGTCTCCCTGTTTTTAATCTCAGCTAAAGAGAAATTACCATCAGCAGCGCTTCTAAATATATGTTTGAGTCTAATTTTTTCTCAGCATTTAAAATATCATCAAAGCTAACATTGTAATTACAACCTCCGAGAAGTCTGTATTTACCAAATCTTTTTTCTAACTTTTCAGTAGTAAATTTACCTGGTAAAATATACGACAAATCAAATTTTGAAAATGAATAGTCAATTATTTCTAGTAAAACAGAGGTACTATGGCAAAGTGCAGAATAGGTGTCGTTTGTAAGGCGACCATTATTGTTTTTCAAGTTTATGCCAAGCTTTCAGCAGGACTTTTTCGGGAAACAGGGACTGTTTTGAGAAGTAATGTGGTAAATTTGGAAAAAATACTAGGCACTGCATTTAACTTTAGTCTAGTTTTGGTAGGTACTTTTGCATTGACCCATCTGGCAAGCGATAATCATCCTCTCTAATAATGTCACTTTCTACAAAATGCTTAGCGCAAACCACAGAATATTTTGAGGGTGACCATGACTGTCTAGGAATATTCCTAAGCCAATGGGCTTTAAGGTTTTCGTCCTTTGGAAAGGTGAAAACAGATACAGCTGGTTCTCCTGCATCAAGAGAAGTTTTATAATTGGATTTGCACCCAGGCACACAACAAGGACTTGGCATGGTAAATTAATTAAATTGAGAAAATACCGAGAAGATTACCAGGAAAATAATAATAATAACAGTAACTAAATAGTATCTAATAAGCAGGCACCAAGTACCTATGCAACGCAATAACAAAAATCAAAACGAACGACAAAATTCCAAAATGTATACCTACGTACTTACGGTAATTTCCAATGCTAATATTTGTTACTGTTTTTAAAAAATAACTAAAAAAATACCTTCAAAATTAAAGCCAAACACGAATCATTAAAACACACTTTCAATTTTAATTATTTTTTAAAAAGCACCACCACAAAATGTCAAGTTCATTTGCCGCCATTTACTTTAAGTACTTTATAACACCGGCACTTTTCACCCGCAGATATTCTTGTTTTTACGCAATGTCTGCGGAAAAAAACTGTCCCGGTCACTCACAAATTTCACACAGTAAGACCTTTTACAGGTTTAGTCTTTATCTTACAATATTTTCTTTCAAAAAAGTTGATTTATTCACAATAACACAACAGAGAAACAGGTCATTCAACGTAAATCATATGACTAAACAACAGCAAACGTGTGTCGCTAGATCTGAAGGCATAGTTGCCAGATTTCCTTGTTCACGGCTTGTTAAAGTGAAGTAGGGCTGTGGTTAAACCTTTTAATGGTTGCATTTGACGAATAAGAACCAACCTTCAACAGGCAATAACTCCGTTTGTATTTTGTTTATGGACATCATAAGCTCACCATTTTTGTTGGTTTTTTATAAGCTACATTTATGGTAAGAATGATATTTTTGATAAAATGCTTACTTTTCGAGTTATTTGCGAAAAACCGTCTGAAAACGTGTTTTTTTTATTGAAAAATTGACATTTTCAATTGCGAATAACTTGAAAAGTAATGCCTTTCGGAAAAAACTTTATAAAACAAAAGTTGCTTAGAATTAGTCAATCTATCCACTGCCGTACTTATTTTTGATAAAAAAAATTCCACCCCCGAGAAGGGGTGGCATTCACCCCAGGGAAAAAGCGGCAATTTTTGGGGTAAACATTTTTT
>JAHBCN010026187.1:0-10745 GCA_019359885.1 Listronotus oregonensis | reverse complement strand
TAAAAATAACCCCCTTTTTTTTAGATGTTATTCATACTGTTGGACCCGTTGGCGAAAAACCATCTTTATTTAAAAATTTATGTCAATAGTCTGAAATTAGCAAATTTTCAAAAACCCCAAATATCGCTTTTCCCTGTATATCCACAGGAATTTATGGATACCCAAAATGAAGCTGCAGCACATGGGGCATCTATGCAAAGGAAATTTTTGGAAGAACATGGTGATGCGATTGATGGGGGTCTTATTCGTCTCTTTCTAGATATTGATAAGGCCATTTATAAAGGAGTCTTACAGTCATATTTTCCTGAAAATTAGTAGATTAAGAAAATTTAAAATTTTGGATTTTATACTTATTTTGTTTTATTTTTTACTTATAAAAAAAAATAAATAAATACACACTAAATATGACATGTATAGACTATCCACAATCTTGTAATTTGTTGAAAAAGGTTATGGATTTAATTAAATTTTATTCCAAATAATCAAAATTTTGTAGTCTTTTTCTTTCTGTAGAGAGGACTCAGTAGTTAAACAAACTTTTATCTATAATTATTCTCCTATTTCCCTTAAAGTCAGTTTACTGAATTCATATAGAATAATAAGTAAAAATTTTTTTATTTGGGAAACATTTTTTTCCCTGAATAAAGTTTAAAAATTATTGTGGATTTGTCCAAAAAAATCAAGGGTTTTTTCCAAAGATCTGTATATTTTCATGGGGTTTTTTTTTTATATTATTTAACTCAAATAAAAAATATGTTTTAATGGGGCCTTTTTTTTATTTAGTGTACTTAAAATTCCCAATGACATTTTTTTTTCAGTTTACACCTAAGTTGTAATACATTCTACCAGTACTGTTTACATTTACAGTTAAGGGAAAAAAACTCCGAAACAAATTTGATTTATTTATTATCGAAATTTAAACCTTTTTTTAAAGATATTATTTCCCAATACCATAAACTAAAATATCACGTTTATAAACTAGTAAGTAGTAGAATATTTTCTGTATTTTTAAAATTGGAATTTTTTCTGGATTTTTTTAAAACTGTGGGATTCTCATGTCTAGCGAAAAATTAAAAGAAAAAAACCGATACCAGAAGTTCACCCTTTTTAAAAAACCCGGGGAGGCGACCGAAAAAAAAGCTGCCCAAATTAAAGATACACTTAAAACTTTTTTTATATTACGAACCGTAGCAAAGAATATTATATTTCCCAAATTAGAAAAACCATCCAGTGTTAAAATTTTGAATCTCCTATGGAAGCAGATTTTTCGAGCCTGCTTCCATCGACCCCGAACGCGACCGGGCGCCTGACCGCGTTGCCAAATTTTTTACCGTTGGAAACTGGCTGCTAGGCTAGCTCCATCGACTATGAGTTTAATAATATTATAAATATATTTTGTTTGTGACCGCCGCACAGTGAGTCGTCTAGTACAAGCTAGGTGGAAAAAGTCAATTCAAAAAATCGATCAATCGATTATTTTATGGTAATAGGAACACTATATAGACGTTGAATCTAGGTATAATATTTTTTTAAACTTCGAGAGCAACAGGTTATAACCCGTTGATTTAAAATAAAAAATTTTAACAGTTTTGTAAAATATTTGGTTTCCATTTCGAGTAGTTGCAATAACATCTAAATTGAAAGTGAAAGATATATATCTTGTTTTAATGGGTTTTTCTGTTAAGGGTAAGTAGATATTTATTTCATTTAAAATTTAATTCAAATGAAAGCCATTTCTTTATTATAATAGGGTTTGGAAAAAATTTTCTCTAAAATTTTTTTTTTTTTTTAATTTTAATTTTTAAACATTTTCCGCTTTTTTTTTCCACATGTATCCAGGCTACTTTTTTTTAAAATTTTATAGCTACCAATTAGGTTTTAAATTATAATATAAACTATACCCCCCCGTTGTCCCCGATTTTTTTTAAAAATTTTTTTTTTTTAGATCGCATGTGCTCTTTATCAAATGGGAAATTTTTTGAAGAATGGCGGAAACACTCCAAAAAAAACCGAAATTCTTTTTCTATTGCATTTTTATTATGCAAAAATTTTCCCCAACGGATTGGGTATAAAACACAAAGGTACTTGGATTTTAAAATTTCAAGTTATTCTGCCACATTTTCTCAAAAGTGGGCTGCAGCCAATTACATGATGGACCGTTTTTTGAGTTAAAAAAAAAAGAAAAATTAGAGGGCACAAATATTGAAATTTAAAAAACGGGGGTTTTCTAATTATGCTCTTGATACCATCCGATCCAGTAATCAACTCATTCAGATAAGTTCCCAAAAAAGGAAAGGAATTTACCGGTGGAAATTTGAATTTAATTGTCCCGCCCTTTAAACCGACACATCAGGGAGCAAATGATGTTCAATCTAGCGATGATGAAAGTCACTTAGCACCCGATTCTCCAATTGTCCGAAATTTAAAAATGAATCATGTAATTATTTAAAAAAATTATTGTTCCAAAAAATTTTCATATACCTTTTTTGACGTCATTTGTCCAATAAAATGCAAATAAGGAATTTTTTTTTTTTTATGGAAAAACGGTGAGTCGTACGAAAAAATCAAGAATCAAATTTGTTTAAAATTTGAAAAAATAATTTTTTTTTTAAGAGAAAGCAGGGGGTACTACTTTTTTTTCTAAAATATCTAGTCAGAGTCCAGTACGGACGCCACTGTTGGAAACACAAAAAATGTTTCTTTGGTCAAAAAATGCCTTTTTAAAGCATAAATCCCTACATAAATTTTTATATAAATATTTAAAGTGGTATGAAAATGACAAAAAAAAAATTATTTGTTTTTTAAAAATTTTTAACCCCCTATATCTAAAAAGGATAAGATGTTTAGGACATATATTCATATGAATTTTTTTTTTTTCTTCAAATGGGTCCAGAATCACCCACTTAAATATTAGCATGTTAAAAAACCCCCTTTTATAAAAATATGTAAATATTATAAAATCCATTTAGTTCATTTTTATTAATCTATTTTTTTTTTTTTTATATAAGTATTTCCCAAACTTTTAATCATTAATTAAAAATAACAGTTTAAGAAAACAAAAAAAGATCATTTTTGTGACCAAAATAAGGCAGCCGCAGAATGAAATGTTTTTGTCCACCTAGCTTGTACAGGCGACACACTGTGCGCCGTCCCCACTCTGCAGTATCGATGTACACCTGCGCGGGAATCGAGGGATTGCTTTTTTTGGCGCTTCAGACGCGATAAGCGTTTAGCGGTGATTCGGGCGAACGTCATGACGTTGCGCTTAAAGACGCTTGAAGCGGAACGCGTCCTCCAGGCACGCCCCCGCAAAATTTGTGCTTGAAGCGGGGATTGACAAATTGAAAAATATAACCCTATAACCCGCATTGATAAACATTTTGGTCTGTGGTGTCTTGGGTTTTTCCCAATTTTATTCAAAATAATAATGTAAATATAATGTTTTTCGATTCATCACGATTAAAAAAAAACAATAATATTTTGAACTATAAACTATTTCAAAAAGCTAGGTTATATGTCGACTTCAGACAGCTGCTAAACTGTCAATAAATTAATTTTCTCGTTTAAAATTGATGACGTAGCGCTTAAAGTGCTTTTTGGCGTGTTTAAACCCCAAAAAATACACCTTTAATACTGTTTAATAATATGGCTTAAGCTGGCAATTTATGCCAATATTATGATTGCAGACGAAGTAGAAGAAGGGACAATGTTCGATTATTCAGATTTCCCCAAAAAAATCGGGCCATTTTAGAACAATGGATATTATAAATGTTTAAGTTAGTTTTAAAAAAAAATTTAATATTTAAATATCAAATATTTATTTTTCCCACCCTCGGATGGTGCATCGCCAAACTGGCCTTGGAAATCTCATGTTAATTATCACTTCCAAATATTATGGTTTTCCTGTAAGGGTAGCCCACCGTACACGCGTGGTCAAGCTAGATTTTTTTTGGTTTTTAAATAAATGCAAAATCATAAAGACATTTTTAAATTAACAAGCAAAAAAGCGTTTAAAACACCTAATTGAAAATTTTTTAAAAATTTGATAGCAAAAAAAAAAAAAAAAAAAACGTTTAATGAACGTTTTTTGTGGTGGGTTTTTTAAAAACTAAGAAAAAAAAACCTTTTTTTGGGGACTTTAAAACCGTTTTTTAAACGTATTTTATAAAGATTTTTATAATATAAAAAAATTTTTTAAAAAACTTTTTTTTAAAATCATTTTATAAACATTTTGGCGGATCTAAAAACACGTTAAGGGATTTTTTTTTTTTTTTGGAGATTTTTAGACCAGCCACTTTAACTTGTTCAAAAAACCCCCTTTGATTTTTTTATTAAAAATATTTTTGCGTAAACTTTTTTTATACAAAAGTTGTAATTTTACACAAAAAATCATTTAAACCCTTTTTTTTAACCCAAGTACTGACCTTAAATTTTAGAACCTAAGCACTATGTGGCCAGGGGACTACGCAAAAACTTTTTTTTTTTTTTTTTTGAAATTTTAGTTAATAAAAATTAGTGATATACATTTAGTACAATTTTAAGATAAAAAAAATGCCAAAAAAATTTTAATACAAGGGTTAAATGAACCCCCTTGGTTGAACTAGCTAATTAAATTTAAAATTTTGATTGTCTATCAATCAGTACATGGGTTCCCATTAAATGTAATAGTTTTCCGGGACCAGATTTTTTATTTTTGACCATGAATAAACAAAATTTTAGATTTTTCAGTTATTTTTTAAAAAAAAAAAAACTTTTATTAGAAAAAGAATGTACTTTTTGCTGTTTAGATAAGTTAAACATATTTTTTTTAATTTTTGGGAAAAAAAAAATTTAATTTTAAAAAGCAAACTTATTATTGTATTTTAAGAAAAAGTAATTGAGTTTTTTTTAGGGGGTAGGTTTATCAACGGAAAACATTATTAAAAGATGCACAAAATTTGAAATTTTTTTTTAAATGTGATTTAATTAAAAAGGCTTTATCACTCTATAGCGACCAAAAAAATTGGAATTTTTGGGTTTTTTATGGTCAAACCCAAAATTTTTAACCACTGGGGATGTCCAGATAGATAGATTTTTCCCAACAACCAATGTTGTGACGTTCCCGAAGCCCCTCAAAAAAAATTTTTGGCAATCGCAGTGACTTGGATGGTTTGGAGCCAAATTTGGTGACGTCACAAACCGGCAGAAATCACTGGCCCGGCCATCCTTTGTATTTGAAAATTTTGGGTCAAACCAATAAAAAGTCTATATAGCCAAAAAAGTGATTTAAAGGTACAGGGAACCCAAATACAGATTGATAGACAATTAAATTTAATTTTTAATTAGCTATTTAAAAAACAGTATTTTCTATATAACGTGTTAAACGGCCCTATTTGTAAGTGAATTTCAAAATTTTTTTCCCTTACCCAGAACAATACTAATATACGGGGTGGTCCTTTTAAAGTGTTAAACCCAATAAGAAAAACGGCTTGGTTGAGGGAACTTTTTAACAGCAAGTCTTTGTAACCCTTTTTTTCGTTTTTGTGGGGGGGTGGTAATTTTAAAGGGAAAAATGGAAATATATTATTTTTTTCATAACCCCAAAAAAATCTATTTTTAGTACAGGAATGAGGAAATTTGACTAGGTTTTTTTTGTACTACGGGTTTTTTTCAAAATTTTCACAGAGGTAGGGAAAACCCAAAGGATCAAAGTTTATATCATGTTGAGGTGTGCTTTTTCCGGGGGTGGTTTCCCCATCTTGAGGGTGTAAATTTTTTATTAAATTTTAACTACAGAAATCGAAAAAGAAAGTAATTTTAGGAAAAAATTTCCAAACTTTTTTTCAAAACTAATTTTTTTCATTTATTCGCGATTAAAAAAAGTTTTTAAAAAAATAAACGTTTTTAATGGGTTTTTAAATAACTCAAAATACATTTTGTCAAAAAACTGAAAAGAGCAAAATTTAGTTATAAAAAAAACTAGAAAAAAATGTTTTTTTTTTTAAAATTTTTAAACCAATCGGACCGAGTAGGTTGTTAAGGTTAGTTTTTTTTAAATGAGATTTAAAAACAAAAAAATAAAAAATTTGCATTTTTAAAAAAATAAGGTCTTTTTTAAAAAGATATAAAAAAACCTTTCTTTTAAAAACAAAAAAAATTTTTTTAAAAATTAAGTTATAATAAAAAAAAGTTCGGTCCCTATTTTTTTCAAAAAGATCATTAAAAAAACCCCCAAATTTTCCCTTTTTAATTAAAATAGTCTGTACCCTTCTGTATTTTTTTATATTGTTTTTTAAACATAAAAAGGTTTAATCAAATTCAAATGCTTAATTTTGGGAAAATTAACTTAAATAAAAACGATTTTCCACAATTTCGAAAAAATGGCCTTTTTCCCAAAATAACTCGAACAATATGGGGGAAAAAAAAATGTAACGAATTATAGCTTTTTTGATAACAAAGACTTTTCATTACAAGTTTTTCTGTACAATAAATATTTGGCCAGAATGGCCGTTTAATCCTCTATTTACGAGCGAGCCCCCCTTTTCTAGTCCTTTAAACTCATCCCATTTTAAAACTAAAGGATTAAAAAAGGGTTTAATTTTTAAAAACCCTTTTGTCTTTCCCCACAAAAATTTTAAAAAAAGTTTCTATCATTAAAAATTAAAAAACTATGTTTAAAAAACCAATCAACTTTTTTTTAAAAAATCATTGGAATAATATTCTTAAAACCGGGATACTTTATTTTTACCTATATTTTTTTTATGCAATTCTACTTTCTTTTTCCCATTTATATTTTTATATTGGTTTATAAGAATTTTTTGGGGGGGTTTTTTTTTGAAAATTTGCAAAAGAATAAAATTGGGAATATTTCAGGATAATATTTTTTAAATTTTAAATCTGTCAATCTATTAATTTTTTCCCCAAATACCCTTTTTTTTAATTGTATAATAAGGGTTGATTTATAAGGGTCGAAAAGTTGTAAAATAAATTAACATATTTTAACAACAACATTCTAAAAATAAATCACAGGTAAACTAATAATTATTTTAGGGTAAAATATTTTTTTTAAAATTTTAAACTTAACAAGGGCTGATTTTTTTAAAAGGGGAAAAAATTTTAAAATTGATTCCAAAACTTAAAACAATCATTAATCATCTAATCCAAATTAACTTTTCCCATCTTAAGGTTTAAAATGTTGATCATAAATTTTGAAATTGGGGGGAGTTTTCACCCTTAAAAAAAAAAGCACACATCACCATAAAATAGAATTTGAAGTGAGGGGTTTGAAGCGGGTTATTCCCAAATTTTCATAAAAACGATAAAAAAAAAAATTATTTTGCCATTTTTAGCTTTATTCCATATAATTATGTATTATCAAATCGTTTTAATTTTCAAAAAAATTTTTTTTTAATCTCAAAGAGGTGGTTATTTAAAGGTTTAGTTATGGTAGTTAAATACATATTTATTATACCGTAAACTGTTAAAATATTTTTTTTTCAATTAAAGCATTATTAATTAATTTTAAAATGAAAGAATTTTTTTTTTTGTTTTTAATGATTTTTAGCTTTTAAATTTTAATATAAAGTTGATATAATACAAATAAAAATAGGTTCATTCACATATTTAGCTTTATTTTAATTTTCATAATCTATTTAATTTTTTTTGGATAAGGGGTGGTTTTTTCCCCCTTTAAAAAAAAAAACACACCCCAAGTATATATAACCTTTGATCTAGAGGGTGAAAGCAACTTAATTCCAAATTTTCATAAAAATTAAACCAAAAAAAATTTGAGGTCAAACTCCTTTTTTCTTCCTATCCACTGTACTATTTAGGATCAACGCTAATTTAATGTCAATGTCATTATGATGAATTCAACAAAATTTAGAAGTGCCACAGAAAAAAAAATAAATGGTTTTATTTTAATAGGTTTCAAATTGACGGCCATTTTTTTAACTTTTTTCAAACTTTTTTTAATTTTGGCCCTTTTTTAAACACCTTTTAAAATTAAATGGTTTATATTTTTTTACATGTCTTAAATTCACCATAGTGGCATTGATAATGAATTTAAAGTTCCTAAAATAGATTTTTTTTGAACAAAGAATCTGGAAAGAAATCACACCTTTCCATTTACCATTCACAAGTTACCCTCCACTCTAAAAAAAGGGGAAAGGGGTTTCAGTTATATTTTAAAAAAGTTTATCACTTCAAATTTCAATTTTTTAAAAGCCCTCCTCTATATTACTTTAATACTTTTAAAGAACCACTTTTTTCGTAGTTTTATGCAATTAACAAATTAAGATTAAAAGTTCCTATTTAAAATTTTATTATAACTGACGTATTAAGTATATCTGGATATTTATTTCGGAAATGTTTGCTTGTGGGACTTAGTGGTGAAGTTTTAGGGAAAAAAATATATTTGCGATCCACATTTTACAGAAAATGATTTCAAAACGAAAAAGAAAAAAATTAAAAAAAGATGCAGTACCAAAAAAGTAAAAGAGAAAATCTACAGCTTAAAAAAAACTTTTTTACTTTTTATATCACCCATATATGTAAATTTTGTAAATGGACATTGGAAAAAAAAAAAAAAGAAGTTTTTAAAAAAATTAAAAAAAAACACCAATAAAAAGTGTATTTTGATAAATAATAATTTAGCTCCCAATATAATATAATGCAGCGATTTTAAAAAATTTTTTTTTGGACCCTATCCTTTACCTATATATTTTTAATAAAGACCTTATCGTTTTTATATGATTATTTTACCGAGGGTTTTTTGCGTTAAATTAACGTTGTTTTATTTGCCAAAAGGGGTTTTTCAGTTTTCCCCAAAAGGGTTAATAATTAATTCATCCAGTATTAAAACTGCGGTGCAAAATTCAAATGGTTATAAGTGGAACCTTTTTTAAATAGTGGGTAATGAGGGTGAATCCCGTAGCGGATTTAAATTTGGGGAACTCGGGGGTAATAATCCCGGGCGGGGAATTCTTTAAAAGTGCATTTTTTGGGGAAAAAATCTTTTTATTATAATAAAAAAATACTTTTTAACTAGTTAATAAGTAATAGGGAAAATAATAATACTAAAAAATCGGGGTTAAAAATTATGCAGACACTGGGGCAAAAATGGTTTTCGCAAATGCTGAGTAGGCTGAAGTTTAGGGGAAAATTTTCCATTAATATTAAAAAAAGCAATCGAAATTTAAATATAATTAATGATTTTAAAAAAAAAAGGGTTGAAAAAAAAGTTAGTACAGGGTTTTTATAAATAAATAATTAATACTTTGTTCAAAAAAAAAAAAAAAACCGATTTGTTTTACCATTTTAATTTATATTTTGATTTTATATTATGAAATTTGTTTTTTTAAAAATTTTTTTTAATTTTCGGTATGATTTTTTTGTTAAATTTGTTTGTTAAATTTTTTTAAAAAATTTCTAGTGAAGTTTACATTTTTTTAAAGCTAAATTTATCGTTCTATATCCAAAAAAAATTGACATATTAGGGGGGAAAAATATATTAGCCATTGGGGGAAAAAATTAAATCGACCCTGACCCCGGAACAAAGCTATTTAGCTTTGTTCGCGTTTTTTGTAACTGATTCAGAATGGTTCGTAGTCCCCGAATTTTTTGATGGGGTTAAAAGTTCGGTTCGCTGTTCATGGGAATATCAACATTCTTATCATCTGTTTGCTGTTTGTTGTGTTTGGGTGAACCTTAAAATTTGCCCTTCTTAGTTAAATTAATACCTATTTTATTTAATTGGGTATAAATCGCCCCTACAAACCCGTTACTTAAAGTTTTAATTTTTTGATTCTTAGTTTAGTTTTTCGATTGTAGATTATAAAACAGTAAATAGTTTTTTATAAAATTATAGAAATAGTAAGTTCATTTATTTCAAAAAATGATTACATATTAGTTACTACGTGCGGAATTATCCATTATTTATGATAGGGGATTTTTTTTTTTCCGGGGGGGCGGGAAAACAAAAACAAAATAAAAAAATTAATAAATGAAAATAAACTTGAAAATCAGGTTGGGTTAAACAGTCAGCTGTTGGAGAAATTTGATTGAAATCCGCGCCCGCGGGAAATAAAAAACCGGGAAACCGGATATAATTAGAATGCGCCTTTAAAACAATCCCGAACTTAATTTTAGTTCGGAATCGGTTCTAAACGTGACCCGGAACAAATAAATGGAGGTTTAAGCAAAAAAAAAATTGGTAAAACGGTTGACACTAGAAGGCCGTCCCTGCAATTTCAAATTTACAAAAAAATTTCAAGGGGTTTTTTTTCTTTGTTCGCGTTTGTTTGTAACTGATTCGAATGGTTCTTGTAGTCCCCCAATTTTTTATGGGATTAAAAGTTCGGTTCGTGTTCTGCCAATATCAAATTTTATCATCTGTTTGCTGGTTGTGGAGGTGAACCTTTAAAATTTTTTTTTAGTTGTTAATACCTATTTTATTTTAAATTGGGAATATAAATCGCCCCATACAAACCTGTTACTTAAAGTTCTTAATTTTCCTTGATTCTTAGTTTGTTTATCTTGATTGTGATTAAAAATAATATAGGTTTTTAAATTGATAAAAATAGTAAGTTCATTTATTTCAAAAAGTAATTACATATTAGTTATACGTGGGAATTTTCCATTATTTATGATAGGGGATTTTATTTCTTCTGGTGTCAGTGCCAACGGGGAAAAAAAACAAAAAAAAAATTAATAAAGAAAAAAACGGTAAAAGTCAGGTTAGGTTAAACAGTCAGCTGTTGGGGAAA
>JAHBCN010026186.1:0-10745 GCA_019359885.1 Listronotus oregonensis | reverse complement strand
AGTATGTTTTTTTTTTGCAAAACACTTCTCAAATGTATGACCCCCTAAGTTTAAAAAAACAAAAAAACCCAAATTTTTGAACCCTTCTGTATCAAAAAAAACTAAAATATGTTTTAATAAGAACTTCCTTTAAAACCAATAAATTCCCCCCTTTAATTTTAAATACCCTGTATATATTTTTTGTACATATATTCTATAATGATGATTGTTCTACCAGACCTGTTCTGATTTTAATTTGATGCTATAAACGGATCGAAAAAAAAAATAAAAAATTTAACTTTTTTGTTTAATAAATTTAAAATTTTTGGTTTTAAATTTTCGATTTGGAATTTTTTTCTATGTATTTGGGCTGAAGCTGTTGTAAGAAAAGGTTTTTTAAAAATATGGGTAAGTAATAAAATTATTTTACTTAAAAAAAGGCAAAAATTTTTTTTAAATTTTTTTTTTTATTCCCCCCAGTCTGATTGGTGACTATTGGATTTCTGATTATGTTGTATCTATATTTATCATTTTTTTATTTAGAAGTAACCATTTAAATTTTTTTTTTTGCTTTTTTTTAAAATGCTGCTTAAAAAAAAAAAAAAGATTTTGGGGAAAATGCTAAAGAAAAAAAACAATAAGATTTATATTTTTTATTTAATTTTTTATATCATTTTTTTTTTAAAGATTGTTCATTCACAGACCTGTTCTGATATTAATTTGATGTTATCTGGGCCTTTTAAAACCAAAACATAAAATTGCTTTTCTTTTTTTAAAAGTTACATTTTTTTTATTTTCGGTCTGAATTTTTATCCTGTAAGATGGGGGAGATTTTAAAATATGGTTTTAGTAGAGGCGGACAAAGGTGTTATTATTTTTTTTTTTTTTGGAAATGGTAAATTGATCAATTTTGGCTTTTTTTTAAAAGATGTTTTAAATTTCCCCCATCTGATCTTGACTGTTTGGGTTTTCTGATGGTTTTTGATTTTTTTTGATTTATTAAATTTGAGAAAATAATTTAATGTAAGTTTTTTTATTTCGATTTGAAGCATCCTGCTGATAATGCACAAAAAAATAAGATGGTTGAAATGTGCTACAGAAAATTAAAATTTTAGGAAAATTTAATGATTTTCTGTCCAACCTTTTTAAATTAATTTGGTCCCTTTGATGGGCCCCTCTGACAACACAAAAATATAAAAATTTTTTGTACTACATATTTTTAAAATTTTTAAATTGGGTTTTAATTTCAATTTTTAAAATTTTTTCCCCTTTTTCGTGGCTTAGAAGCTGAATAAGTAGAATATACATAATGGTGGCATAATTATATGTAAAAATTAAAATTTTAAATTATTAAAAAATTTAAAATTAGATTAATTTTTAAAGAAAATTTATTTCGGTTTTTTTAAAATAAAATTACAAAAAAAAAAGTATTTTTTTGTCTCAAATATTCTTTGAAAACCGCCAGACAAGGGGCCCCCTTTTTAATTTTTGGGGATACTTGTGCCCACAAATGCACAAACGTTTTCCCTTTAAAAAATTGCCGGTCAATTAAGAAGACACTTTAAAACCAAAAATCAAAAATTTTCTAAATTTTGGGAAAAAAACGATCTCGTTTTTTAGACATAAACTAAAAATTTAAATTTTCTAAATTTTAAAAAATTTGGAAATTCTGGGAAGTTTATTAAATTATTTATGGCTTAATGTAACCAATAACAGATTAATTTGTTTTTTATTTGGTTGAATATAAAAAATTTTTTTTAATGTGCTCTGAAAGAAGTCAAAAAATTTTTTGGGGTTTTTTTTTACCAATGATGATTTTTTTTTAAATTTAAAATTTTTTTAAAATTAAAAATTGTTTTTTCCAAAAAAACCCGAATTTTTTAATAATTTTAAAGTTTAAACAAAATTTTTTTTATTTACCAATATTTTTTGTTTCAGGCAGTTTCAAGTCATAATAACATTCTGAAAATAGTTTTTCGCAGTATTTCAAAAAAATATAATTTATTTTTTTAAAAAAAAAAACTGTCACTTTTAATTACTTTTTTTTTAAAAAAATATGCTTTTTTTTTTCCAAAAATATAGAAAAAATACAAATATATACCCCCAAAATGGGGGGGGAAATGTCACCCCTATTTTAAAGGTTAAAAAATGTTTTTGAACAGAAAAAAGAACAATTTTACAAATTTTAAAAAATAAAAAAAATATAAATTTACACATGTAAAACAACCTTAAAAAAAATCAAACAACAATAAAATCCTATTTACATTAGCTTTTTTAAAATTACACACTTACAACACAGTTAAAATTTTTCACAGAGTAAAACGGATTGTTTAAAAGAATATTTTTTTTTTTTTAGAAATATATTTTTCTGGCAAGCACCTGAAATTGTGTGGGACCTTATTCCAAATTTTAAAAAAAAATTTTGGAACGTTTTTTTTGTATAAATGTATATTTTTTTCCTTATCTAACATTAGCTCGTTTCTTTTTTTTTGTTATAATTTTTTTTTTTTATTACTTTCAGAAAATAAGCCCCCATTATTAAAAAAATTTTAAAATACATTTACAACATTAAAAATTTTTTTATTAGCAAATATAGGTCTACAACTATCCCGTTTCCCTTCCCCAAATATTAATCTTAAGCATCTCTTTTGTAGTATCTGAACTCTCCCCGCATCCACTGATTTCCCCCCAAAAAATAATTCCACCCCTTATCCTTGACATGATATGTATGGAACACCTGAAGTGCTGCCCCACCCCAATTCCCCATTTTTTTTTCCTAACCACATAGCAGTCCTTTTGAAAGCTCACTTGATAGACCATCAACGTGTTTTTTTCCAGTAAAATTTTGGTCAAGACCCATCCCCAAAAAAGGAAGGATCTTATTTGATTAAAAGAAATCGGTATTACCTACACTGTAAAAACGGGCCCCCCGTTTTTTTTGTTGAATACTTCATTTTTTGTTTTTCTACATTCTTTAAAAAAATTATTTTTTAAAAACCATTTTTTTCAAATCCTCAAGCGAGCCCTCAATTTTGTTTTCCCCAATTCTTTTCACTAATGATAACAGAAGTATCATCAGCATACAAAAACCAAAAATTGTTCCTTTATGGTCTCTAAATTATTAGTATAGGGGAATGTACAAGAGGGCCCCCCAAAATGGAACCCAAAAGGCTCCTTTTTACAACCTCATATCTGATTTTATTAAAAAACCCTTTTTTTCATTTTTTTAAAACCTAGTTGCTGTTTTCTATCTTTTTAAATTTTAAAATTTTTTTTTGAATTTCCCCCTAATCCCTTTTAAACCCCCCCAAAACTTCTCAAAAAGAATACTATGGTCAACACCGAAAAAGGCCTTAAAAAAATCCACACAAACTGTAACGGTATGCTTTTTTTCCTTCCCCTTACAGTCCAAGATTCTTATAAGATTTTAAAAAAGCCATTATTGTTGAACCCTCCTTCTGAAACAAACAAATTTTCGACAATCACACCACTCTCATCCGGAAACCCCAATAAATTTTTTAAAAAAACAGTTTTTAAAATTTTTTTTATTTATGTTTAAAAAGAAATTTTGGGGGAAAAATTTTAGGATTATCAGTATCCCTTTTTTTTTATAAATATTTTAATATGTGCCCATTTTTTTAGAAAAACCTGTTATATGTTAGATTTATAATATGACAAGAGCAATTGGAACCCACCCCCCCCTACTGACTTTTGTTTTTTTCCCCTAAATACATTTAATTACCTCATCTGTTGTAGTTCCAAAAAAAAATATTGTTTTTTTAAAAATTGAATTTTATTGTAATCTGGAATTTTATTTTTATTTATATCAGGGCAGGCATTCAAAAATGTAGTTTTTTCTTTGTTTTTATGTCCTTATCCGTTTTCCCCCCTTTACACCCCTGATACCATAAAAAAAATTTTTTTTTTCCCCGGTTTTTTTTGTTAGTTTATTGAAAATTTTTTCCAATTGTTTTTCCCCTTTTTTTCTTTTGAATTTTCTATATATTTTGTATTATTTTTTAGTTTTTAAAATTTCTTAAGCATACTAGCAAAGATTTTTGTAAGCTGCCCCTTATTTTTGGGGGTTTTCTTATACAGCCGCCTTTAAAAAAAGGTTCTTATCTCTGGGGGAAGCCAGTACTTGGTTTATTCTTTTTTTTTGGCTTTCTTTCTGGGTATCCTCTATCCAAAATCGATTTTACTTTTTTTCATAAAAACTTATCGCACGATTTACATCGCTCCCTCAAGACACACTCCCCCGACCTTAAACCCCTAGTTCATTTCTGTATTGTTCCAGTTTTGTTTTTTGGGAAAAACTCCTTGGAATACGTGGTTCATGTTTTTTTTGTTTTAAAAACCAAAAATTTAGGACCTGAGCAAAGTGATCAGAAAGTCCCCATACACAACTGAATGCCCCCGCTGAAAAAAATTTTAAAAAAAAATCCCCAAAAAAATTTGATGGGGGGTTTTGTTACTCTTTTGGGTTTTTAATTGTTTTAACCAAATTAAAAGCCAACATTAGGTCAATAAAAAATTTTTTTTTCATTAGATCCCCAAATTAAAATCTCCGGACAAAAAATTTTTTTTTTAAAATTTATATTTTAAATTGGTGGCAGGAAAAATTTTTAAGACGCTCTACAAATATGTTAAAATTACCAAACAAGTTCTATATACACAAATAATGACAGTTCTTTCATTTTTTATTTATTAAAATAACACTCAATCTGTCCTTCTATGGATTTTTTCCCTTTTCTTCTTTTAAAAGGTTGAATTTTTTTTCCCTTTTTTTCCATTTACAGGATCCACCATGTTCATTTTTTCCCCCTTCATAGCCAGATATAATACTATATCCATCAATCTTGATATAGTCACATTCCCCCTTTTTCAACCAGGTTCTGTCAAGCAATATATCCGGTCGATTTCACCTTCTTTCATAAAAAACCCCAGTTCCCCTTCTTTATTTTTGAAGCACTGTTTTATTTTGGTGCATCACAGTCGGTTTTTATCTTCGCCCCCAGTTATTCCTTCAATCTCTTTTATTTGTGTTTTATTCCCCCCAGGAATGATAGGTTCGTCAGAAAGATTTTTTTTTTTCTTACGGTTTTTGGTCACCCCCTTTAAATATTTTATTCTTTAAAAATTTTTTTACCTTCCCCCAAACGTCTTTTTTAATTTTTTCACTAGCAAAACCTTTTTATATCTAGGTTCTTTTCTAATGTTCTTTTTTTTTGGGGCCGCCTCTTCTTCTTCTTTCTCTTTACAACAATACTTTGACAGGGGGTGTTTTTTTCCGGGGTTTAAGTTTTCCTTTTTTGTACAGCTTTTTTTGGGTTTTTTGGGGGAATCCAATTGGAATGTCTTCAAATATTCTGCTTATCAAAAATTTTCATCATGTCATTTTCTTTTTTTTAGCTTCATCGGGGAACCAGTCTTCGGGGTTTCCCAAAAAAATTTTTTTTTTTTTCCCCTCGGTTTTTGCCTGTCCCCCCGTACTGCCTCTGTGACGGGCTTAACGGGTTCTTCTTTGGGCCCCCCTTTTTTCAAGTACTTTTATTGATTGTTTTAGTTTGTTAATTTTGTTTCAAAACTTTTTTTTTTTTTATTTATCTTCATATTTTTTTTAACAGATTTGTTATTTGGGGCTTTTATTTTTTTCCGTTTATCCATTACGCCCTTTTAAATGTATTCTTTTTTGAGGGATTTCTGCAGTCCTCCCAGTGATGGTTTTTTTTAAACATCCTTTTTGGTACATTTTTTACATATCCATCTTTTCCATTGGGTTTTTTTTAAATTTTCTTCAAAAAATTTTCCCCAACCCCGGGCTTGCTCATGTTTATTCATTTTATATGCCCCCCAAAATTTTTTGCATTGTATTGCAAAAATATTTTTTTGTTGACCTTTTACATGTCAAACATTTCACATCCCCCCCTTTTATATTTTTTTCGCGTTGTAATATTCTCTAAAATAAAAAATTTAATTTTTTTTTTTATGATATAAATTTTTTTAGAAGATTTTTTTAAAAAAATAAATGTCGCTGTTTTTTCCCAAAAAGGTTCTGACCTGCCAGTTATAAAAAAAAAAAATTATTTTAAAAAACTTTAAATAATTTTAAATTTTTTTTTTTGGGCTATATGGTTTATTTCTGAAACCTCGGAAAAAAAAAAATATATAAAAGGTAAATTTGTTTTTTTATTACTCTATATATTTTTTTTTAAGAATAAAAAAAGGATGTCTTTTTTTTTAAACAATAAACTTAGAAAAAAATTTTTTTTTTAAAGCTTTTTAAAAGACTGTTTTTGACTTTGCTACAAACTTGTAAAGGTTATTAGATTAACCCTTTTTTTGAAATAATTTTCTTTCGAATCAAAATTTTTTCCCCCCCAACTTTAAGGCCATTTTCGCGTCATAGGGAAAAGGTGTCCCGGGGAACAGCAATGTCTTCTTGTGTAGGGAAAATTGGTTTTTTCCTTTTTCGAAACCCCAAAAAAGGAAGAAAATTTTTTTTAAATGTAAAAAAATGGTTGTCCCCCTTCTTATCTTTATGTTTGTGTTTTGTTTTGTTTCAAAATTTTAACTCCCTTTTAAATTTTTTTTTCTGTCGTTTTTTTTTTTTTTTAAATTTCCCCCAAGGTTGAAAACCTTCTATGGTTGTGAGTGCCAGTTTATTTAAATGTTTAAATTTTTTTTTTTCCAGTTAACCAAATTGAGATGGGGTTTTCAATTTACACAAAAGCGGGTGCTACTGCATACATTATAAAATAATAATTTCCCCCCTTTAACCCCCCTTTTCGTCTAAAATGGCATCCCAAACTAAATATTACAAAGTGCCCTTTCTTAATTTTTTTTAATGTTTTTTAAATGAATTTTTTTTCACGGTTTTTTTTGGGTTCAAAAAGGGCTGGAAGGAACCCGTGTTACATTCTTTACCATAAAAAAGTTAAGGGTTTCCTTCCCCCAAAAAACTCTACATTCCTAAAAAAAAAAAAAAAAAAACCCAAAATTTTTTTTTTAATTTTTTTTAAATATTTGAAAGAGAGAGTATTAATTTTATAGTGTTTTTAAAAAATTAAAACCCCCTTTTAAACCCCAAAAAAAATTTCGTTTAAGACTTAATGTTGTTCCTCTCCTTAAAAAAAATTAAAAAAAAAGGAAAAACCCCGTTAAACTGGCTATTTCTTATGACCCCCCCAAAAACCCCCAAAAAACTGAATGAACCCCCTAAAATTCAAATTTTTTTTCCAAAAAAAAAAAAAAATTAAAAAGGGGGTTAACTTTTTTTGATTATAAAATTAAATAAATTAAAAATTTTAATTTTTAAAAACCCAAAAACCCCCCCCAAAAAGGGGAAATTTTTTCCCCAAGAATAAATATCGTTTTTTGGGGTCTTTAAATTTTTAAAAAATTTTTAAAATTAACCCCCAAAATTTTTTCCAAAGACTGCAGACTTCGCCGTGTCCAAACTAAATAGGATGTGGGGGTCTTGTGGGGACCTGTCATAAAAACGTGGAAAAGATATCAGCTAGCACCAATAAAGGGCCCCGTCTGGGGTTTTCCCCCTTCGCCGAATTATCGTATTATTTAGTTTTTACGAAAACGTCACCATCTTTATTTTATACCTGTATTAAAAAAAAAATTTATTCCCTTTTTGATTCCCCAATCTCATTGGCTCGACCATGACAGTGTTCACCCGATGCTTTTTGTAATTTTTATTTAAGGGGGGAGTCAAAAAATGTTTTTCTTAGTTTATGTTGGTAGTATAAACAAGTTAATAGAAATTTGGGGAAAAAATTTAAAACCCCTTTTTAAATTTTTTTAAATTTTAAAAAAATTTTTTTTTTTAATTTTTTAATTTTTTTACTTTGACCAACTCTGAGGGGGGGAGAAAAAAACTGTGTTTTTCAAAAATTATAGTTCTTATAGGGGTTTAAAAAAATTTTTTCGAAAAGTACTAAAAAAAAATATTAACACCTAAAAAAAAAAAAAAAATTAGTTCAAAAAGGGGTTTTTTTTTGGGGTAATAAAAATGTTTTTTTGCTTTCATTTTCCCCGGTTTTATTTAAAAATATTTTTATGTTTTTTTGAAAAACAAATTTGGGGTAAATAAACTTTTTTTTCCCCTTCAATGATATTTTTATTTCTTTTTTTAGATATAGAGAAAAATAGAAAGTTTCGTTTTTTTTAAAAATTTACCTTTTCAACATTAATTTTTCCAAAAGAATTTTAAGGGGGATAAATAAAATTTTTTTTAAAAGGGTTTATCTTTTTATAAATAACATTATTTTTTAAAGGGTTATTTTTTTTAAAAAGGGTTTAAAAATTATATTACTAAATTATTTTAAAAATTTTTTTTAAATTATAAATTTTAAATTTTTGTTTTTTTTAAAGACGTTTTTTTCACCGGAATATTTAATGACAGTTGTAAAAAGCTCAACAGGCCTAAAATTTTTTTTAAAAATTAATTAAAATAAAACCTAAACGGGGTATGGTTTTGATTTATTTTTTTTTTTTTTTTTCGGGGGTTAAAAAAAGAAGAGAAAATCAGACAGAAAAAAAAATTGAGTTAGATGTAAGTTTTTTTTTTTTAATCAATTCAGTTTAACACTAGTATTACATCGACAATGGCTTAGTCTGATTTTGAAAAAAATTTTTTTCCCTTATACTTTGAAATTTTAGATTTTTAAAAAATTTCCCAAATTTTAAAAAATTTTTAAAATCATACTCACACCTATTTTTTTTTCAATCGAGAAAGGAATGAATGCAATATCTGATATATTTTATATAATTTCTAACATTTTTTTTTTACTTAAGTTTTAAAAATTTTTTAAAAAAAAAACGTAAATTAATGCCATTAAGTATGTTTTTTTAAATTTTTAAAAATAGAAACCTTTTAAAAAAGGGGTTTTTAATTTTAAAAAAATAAATAGGTCAGGGTAAAACCCTTTTTGAATAAAAAATTTTTTGTTGCTAAAGATAAAAAAAAAACCGGTTTTGGGCCCCCCCGAACAAAATCTAACGCCCTTTTTTTTTTTTTTAAAAATGATTATAAACACGGATCCAATTACAGAATATCTATGTTCGAAAAAAAAAATAGTATGATATAAATTTAAACAGGATCGTATTTCCGTATAAATCGATATTTGCTATAATAATGTTTATTTTAGGTGGTATATAACTGATGCAGTATGACAATGAAAAATTTTCCCCCAAAAAAATTTTTCATCATAAAAAGGGAAAAAAGACTCCTAGACACTTTTTTTGGGGGTTTTTGGGGAAATTTTTTTTTCCGAATAGCGGGATTCTTATAACGCAAAAAAAACTCTAGTAGTATTAGTTATAAAATATATTTTATGAATCACTGGTCTAAGGCCACGCAGCTAATGCTTTTGTTTCCCCAAAAATTTTATTGTCAAAAAAAGGAATTCATATACTCTTTTTTTTAAACTTTTTTTCCATCAACATGGTGAAAGGAAAGCATTTCATAGTTTTTGAAGGGGGGGAAACATAGAGTATTAAATAATAAACATGAAGAAACTTTTTAAAAATTTCCCATTTTAAAAAAAAAAAAGGGAAGTCCGCCCTTGGTAGTATGGGTTTTTTTCAAAATTAAAAACTAATGCCTAACGTCTACTTTTTCCCCAAATTTTTTTTTCATGGATTTATGATCTAAAAAAAAGGGCCCATATACAGGGGGGGTCTATGAAGGGGACCCCCCTTTATTGCTTTAAATATTGAAATTGGGAAAAAAAGTTTTTTAAAAAAAATTTTGGGTTTTTTCTGCTCTTATATTTTTAAAAAAATTATTTTACAGGGTGTATCAAAAAATCCGACAAGAACAAAGTTCATTTTTTTAAATGACTCCCCCAAATTTTTTTTTACATTTTTGTTTTCTGCATAAAATTCTAGATATTTTTTATTCAGCATATCAATCCATGTTCAACTGTTTACGAGATATTTGCATTTTTTAAAAAAAAATTTAGAAGGGAAAAAACCGCTTTTTTTTTTTTAAAGTTGTTTTTAATTTTTATGGTTTCAGCGGTTTTTTGAGAGTTGCATAGTAACCATATATAAAAGATTAATAAAAATGCCTATTGGGGTTTTTTTAATCTGAAAAAAATTGTTTTAATCGTTTTTTTTTTTGTTTAAGGTTTTACCTATTTCTACTCAACAAGGATATCTAATTACCTATTAATTATTACTATGGGTGTTTTTTCACCTACTAAAACCATAGAAACGTTAAACAACATTGAGAGATGAGCGGGTTTTTTCATTCTAAATTCGTATTTAAATGAGAATATCTCGTAAAAAAATTAATATAGGGATATGATATGTTAGATAAAAAATATCTAGAATTTTTTTTAGAAATCGAAAATGTAAAAAAAAAGTAGGGGGGCATTTAAAAAATTTTTTTTTTCCTTGTACTTTTTTTTGATACACTCTGTATACATAACGTTTTTTCGCAAAAAATAGAGCAGCAAAAAAAACCCCCTTATTTTTGTATTAAACATTTTTTTCCAATTTGAATATTTAAAGCAAAAATGGGGGGTCCCACTTCACAGACTTACCCTGTATAATATGCTAATAAAGGCCCTGACTAACTTCATAATTGGGTGTTTAATTGCTTGAAGTTCATAAAATTTAAAGTTGTCGCCGATTCACATGTTTATTATATGTGTCCCAAGTGAAACTTCTACATTTTAAGAACCTGGCTAATCACTTATTAATTTGGATATAAAGATTATAAAAAAAAATCCAATTACAAAAAGGCT
>JAHBCN010026185.1:0-10745 GCA_019359885.1 Listronotus oregonensis | reverse complement strand
TTATTTTCGTCTTATTAAAAATATTTATATACCTTTTTATCTAGACAAGTTACTACAACTGACCACAACTAACCACAATAGGCAAATAATCCACTAAAATTATTATTTTATATTCAAATCTATTTCGTGGGAACAAAAAACAATAAGAGATAGACTTTAGGTTAGCCCAAATCAATTATTTTTAAAAAAGTTTCACTTTAGAAGAGTTAGTTTAAATATCCTTCATAATACAAAAATTATTAAACAATTCTTAAAATCTTATAAATTAATTAGGTATACTTTTTAAAATTTACCGTAGTATCTCTAACAAATTACGAAATAAGATCAGAAAGGCAAAATTAACTTTTTTAATAAATTTTAAGTTTTCTTGACCTAAATGAAAAATGTTAGAATTTTTCTAAAAATAGTAATTGGAAAGGGTGCATGAGAAGTTAAAAGATATATTCAAGGAAATAGTCAGTCTCTGCTTAATAATTTAAGTTACTTACCCAAAATGCTTTGTTTAAATTGAAAAAATAATAAATTAAAAAAAAATACTTATTTAAAAAATTAAAGTCTTATCCTAAATTTTTAGTGTTTTTATTACTTGTCATATAAAAATTAGCAAACAATTCAAGAAAATTATAATTTTTAACAGCAAGTGACTTGTGAGAACAAAAAATAATAATAAATAGTGTTTAAGTTATCAAAATCAAAATATTTTCTAAAATTGTTTACTTTTAATGATGGTTAGTTAGAAATCAATTCTAAAAACCTAATAAATGAATAAAGATACTAAATTAATCTTTTTATCTAAAAAATTGATTAAAATACTTATAATTTTATTAAAAAGATCAATTTTGCTTTCCGATTATATTTATTAAGAAAATAAAACAAATTGTTTAAAACAAAAAAATTGCAAAAATTACATGAATAAAACCTTTTTTCCCTTTTGTACAGAAATTTTTGGTTAAAATCAAATTATTCTTTATTTTTCGTCTTATTAAAAATATTTATATACCTTTTATCTAGACAAGTTACTAACTGACCACAACTAACCACAATGGCAAATAATCCACTAAAATTATTATTTTATATTCAAATCTATTTCATGGGAACAAAAAACAATAAAGAGATAGACTTTAGGTTAGCCCAAATCAATTATTTTTAAAAAAGTTTCACTTTAGAAGAGTTAGTTTTAAATATCCTTCATAATACAAAATTATTAAACAATTCTTAAATCTTATAAATTAATTAGGTATACTTTTAAAATTTACCGTAGTATCTCTAAAAATTACGAAATAAGATCAGAAAGCAAAAATTAACTTTTTTAATAAATTTTAAGTTTTCTTGACCTAAATGAAAAATGTTAAATTTTTTTCTAAAAATAGTAATTGGAAGGGATGAGAAGTTAAAAGATATATTCAGGAAATAGTCAGTCTCTGCTTAATAATTTAAGTTACTTAACCCAAAATGCTTTGTTTAAATTGAAAAGAATAATAAATTAAAAAAAATTACTTATTTAAAATTAAAGTCTTATCCTAGAATTTTTAGTGTTTTTATTACTTGTCATATAAAAATTACAAACAATTCAAGAAAATTATAATTTTTAACAGCAAGTGACTTGGAGAACAAAAATAATAATAATATGTTTAATTATCAAAATCAAATATTTTCTAAAATTGTTTTTAATAATGGTTGTTAGAAATCAATTCTAAAAACCTAATAAATGAATAAAGGATACTAAATTAATCTTTTATCTAAAAAATTGATTAAAATACTTATAATTTTATTAAAAGAATCTAATTTTTGCTTTTCGATTATATTTATTAAGAAAATAAAACAAATTTTTAAAACAAAAAAATTCAAAAATTACATGAATAAACCTTTTTCCTTTTGTACAGAAATTTTTGGTTAAATCAAATTATTCTTTATTTTTCGTCTTATTAAAAATATTTATATCCTTTTTATCTAGACAAGTTACTACAACTGACACAACTAACACAATAGGCAAATAATCCACTAAAATTATTATTTTATATTCAAATCTATTTCATAGGAACAAAAACAATAAGAGATAGACTTTAGGTTAGCCAAATCAATTATTTTTAAAAAGTTTCACTTTAGAAGAGTTAGTTTAAATATCCTTCATAATACAAAAATTATTAAACAATTCTTAAAATCTTATAAATTAATTAGGTATACTTTTTAAAATTTACCGTAGTATCTCTAACAAATTACGAAATAAGATCAGAAAGGCAAAAATTAACTTTTTAATTTAAGTTTCTTGACTAATGAAAAATGTTAATTTTTCTAAAAATGTATGAAGGGATGAAAGTTAAATTATTCAAAATCAGTCTGTAATATTAGTTAACAAAATGTTTTAAATTGAAAGATTAAAAAATATTTTTAAAATTAAGTCTATCTAAATATTTTTTCTCTTAAAAATTAAAAATTCAAAAAATTATAATTTTTAACAAAGTGACTTGTGAACAAAAAATAATAATAGTTTAATTATAAATCAAAATTTTTAATTTTTTTAATGATTAGTTAAAATCAATTCAAAATATAAATAAAAGGATTAAATAATTTTTTCTAAAAATTGATTAAAATCTTACTAATTTTATAAAAGATCTAATTTTTTCCATTATATTTATTAAAAAATAACAAATTTTTAAAACAAAAAAATTCAAAAATTACATGAATAAAACCTTTTTCCTTTGTAAATTTTGGTTAAAATCAAATTATTCTTTATTTTCGTCTTATTAAAAATATTTATATACCTTTTATCTGACAAGTTACTACAACTGACACACTAACACAATAAATAATATAATTATTTTATATTCAAATCTATTCGTGAACAAAAAACATAAAGATAGACTTTAGTTACAAATCAATTATTTTTAAAGTTTCACTTTAGAAGAGTTAGTTTAAATATCTCATATACAAATTATTAAACAATTCTTAAAATCTTAAAATTAATTAGTATACTTTTAAAATTTACCTAGTATCTCTAACAATCGAAATAAGATCAGAAGGCAAAAATTAACTTTTAATAATTTTAAGTTTCTTGACCTAAATGAAAAATGTTAAATTTTTCTAAAAATAGTAAGGAAGGGAGAGTTAAAGATATATTCAAGAAATGTCAGTCTCTGTAATAATTTAAGTTCAACCCAAAATGCTTGTTTAATTAAAAAATAATAAATTAAAAAAAAATACTTATTTAAAATTAAGTCTTATCTAGAATTTTAGTGTTTTATTACTTGCCATATAAAAATTAAACAATTCAAGAAAATTATAATTTTTAACACAAGTGATTTGTGAGAACAAAATAATAATAATGTGTTTAAGTTATCAAAATCAAAATATTTTCTAAAATTGTTTACTTTAATGATGGTTAGTTGAAATCAATTCAAAAACCTAATAAATGAATAAGGATACTAAATTAATCTTTTATCTAAAAATGATTAAATACTTATAATTTATTAAAAGATCTAATTTTGCTTTCCGATATATTTATTAAGAAAATAAAACAAATTGTTTAAACAAAAAAATTAAATACATGATAAAACCTTTTTCCCTTTTGAGAATTTTGGTTAAATCAAATTATTCTTTATTTTGTCTTTAGGTTAGCCCAAATCAATTATTTTTAAAAAGTTTCACTTTAGAAGAGAGTTAGTTTTAAATATCCTTCATAATACAAAAATTATTAAACAATTCTTAAAATCTTATAAATTAATTAGGTATACTTTTTAAAATTTACCGTAGTATCTCTAACAAATTACGAAATAAGATCAGAAAGGCAAAAATTAACTTTTTTAATAAATTTTTAAGTTTTCTTGACCTAAATGAAAAATGTTAAATTTTTCTAAAAATAGTAATTGGAAGGGTGCATGAGAAGTTAAAAGATATATTCAAGGAAATAGTCAGTCTCTGCTTAATAATTTTAAGTTACTTAACCCAAAATGCTTTGTTTAAATTGAAAAGAATAATAAATTAAAAAAAATACTTATTTAAAAATTAAAGTCTTATCCTAGAATTTTAGTGTTTTATTACTTGTCCATATAAAAATTAGCAAACAATTCAAGAAAATTATAATTTTTAACAGCAAGTGACTTTGAGAACAAAAATAATAATAAATAGTGTTTAAGTTATCAAAATCAAAATATTTTCTAAAATTGTTTACTTTAATGATGGTTAGTTAGAAATCAATTCTAAAAACCTAATAAATGAATAAAGGATACTAAATTAATCTTTTATCTAAAAAATTGATTAAAATACTTATAATTTTATTAAAAGAATCTAATTTTTGCTTTTCCGATTATATTTATTAAGAAAATAAAACAAATTGTTTAAAACAAAAAAATTGCAAAAATTACATGATAAAACCTTTTTTCCCTTTTGTACAGAAATTTTGGTTAAAATCAAATTATTCTTTATTTTTCGTCTTATTAAAAAAAAAAAAAAAAAAAAAAAAAAAAAAAAAAAAAAAAAAAAAGATAGACTTTAGGTTAGCCCAAATCAATTATTTTTAAAAAGTTTCACTTTAGAAGAGTTAGTTTAAATATCCTTCATAATACAAAATTATTAAACAATTCTTAAAATCTTATAAATTAATTGGTATACTTTTAAATTTACCGTAGTATCTCTAACAAATTACGAAATAAGATCAGAAGGCAAAAATTAATTTTTTTTATAAATTTTTAAGTTTCTTGACCTAAATGAAAAATGTTAGAATTTTTCTAAAAATAGTAATTGGAAAGGGGCATGAGAAGTTAAAAGATATATTCAAGGAAATAGTCAGTCTCTGCTTAATAATTTTAAGTTACTTAACCCAAAATGCTTTGTTTAAATTGAAAAAATAATAAATTAAAAAAAAATTACTTATTTAAAAATTAAAGTCTTATCCTAGAATTTTAGTGTTTTTATTACTTGCCCATATAAAAATTAGCAAACAATTCAAGAAAATTATAATTTTTAACAGCAAGTGACTTGAGAACAAAAATAATAATAAATAGTGTTTAAGTTATCAAAATCAAAATATTTTCTAAAATTGTTTACTTTTAATGATGGTTAGTTAGAAATCAATTCTAAAAACCTAATAAATGAATAAAGGATACTAAATTAATCTTTTATCTAAAAAATTGATTAAAATACTTATAATTTTATTAAAAGAATCTAATTTTTGCTTTTCCGATATATTTATTAAGAAAATAAAACAAATTGTTTAAAACAAAAAAATTGCAAAAATTACATGATAAAACCTTTTTTCCCCTTTTGTACAGAAATTTTGGTTAAAATCAAATTATTCTTTATTTTTCGTCTTATTAAAAATATTTATATACCTTTTATCTAGACAAGTTACTACAACTGACACAACTAACACAATAGGCAAATAATCACTAAATTATTATTTTATATTCAAATCTATTTCGTGGGACAAAAAACAATAAGAGATAGACTTTAGGTTAGCCCAAATCAATTATTTTTAAAAAGTTTCACTTTAGAAGAGAGTTAGTTTTAAATATCCTTCATAATACAAAAATTATTAAAAATTCTTAAAATCTTATAAATTAATTAGGTATACTTTTAAAATTTACGTAGTATCTCTAACAAATTCAAATAAGATCAGAAAGGCAAAATTAACTTTTTATAAATTTTTAAGTTTTCTTGACCTAAATGAAAAATGTTAATTTTTCTAAAAATAGTAATTGGAAAGGGCATGAGAGTTAAAGATATATTCAAGGAAATAGTCAGTCTGTAATATTTAGTTACTAACCCAAATGCTTTGTTTAAATTGAAAATAATAAATAAAAAAATACTTATTTAAAAATTAAAGTCTTATCTAGAATTTTAGTGTTTTATTACTTGCCATATAAAATTAGCAAACAATTCAAGAAAATTATAATTTTTAACAGCAAGTGACTTGTGAGCAAAAATAATAATAAATAGTGTTTAAGTTATCAAAATCAAATATTTTCTAAAATTGTTACTTTAATGATGGTTAGTTAGAAATCAATTCTAAAACTAATAAATGATAAGGATACTAAATTATCTTTTTATCTAAAATTGATTAAATACTTATAATTTTATTAAAAGAATCTAATTTTGCTTTTCGATTATTTTTGAAAATAAAACAAATGTTTAAAACAAAAAATTCAAATTACATGATAAACTTTTCCTTTGTACAAAATTTTGGTTAAATCAAATTATTCTTTATTTTCGTCTTATTAAAAATATTATATACTTTTATCTAGACATTACTACAATGCACAACTAACCACAATAGGCAAATAATCCACTAAAATTATTATTTATATTCAAATCTATTTCATGGAACAAAAAACAATAAGAGATAGACTTAGGTTAGCCAAATCAATTATTTTTAAAAAGTTTCACTTTAGAAGAGAGTTAGTTTAAATATCCTTCATAATACAAAAATTTAACAATTCTTAAAATCTTATAAATTAATTAAGTATACTTTTTAAAATTTACCGTAGTATCTCTAACAAATTACGAAATAAGATCAGAAAGGCAAAATTAATTTTTTTAATAAATTTTAAGTTTTCTTGACCTAAATGAAAAATGTTAGAATTTTTTCTAAAAATAGTAATTGGAAAGGGTGCATGAGAAGTTAAAGATATATTCAAGGAAATAGTCAGTCTCTGCTTAATAATTATAAGTTACTTAACCCAAAATGCTTTGTTTAAATTGAAAGAATAATAAATTAAAAAAAATACTTATTAAAAAATTAAAGTCTTATCCTAGAATTTTAGTGTTTTATTACTTGTCCATATAAAAATTAGCAAACAATTCAAGAAAATTATAATTTTTAACAGCAAGTGACATTGAGAACAAAAAATAATAATAAATAGTGTTTAGTTATCAAAATCAAAATATTTTTCTAAAGTTGTTTACTTTTAATGATGGTTAGTTAAAATCAATTCTAAAAACTAATAAATGAATAAAGGATACTAAATTAATCTTTTTATCAAAAAAATTGATTAAAATACTTATAATTTATTAAAAAGAATCTAATTTTTCTTTTCCGATTATATTTATTAAGAAAATAAAACAAATTGTTTAAAACAAAAAAAATTGCAAAAATTACATGAATAAAACCTTTTTTCCCTTTTGTACAGAAATTTTTGGTTAAAATCAAATTATTCTTTATTTTCGTCTTATAAAATATTTATATACCTTTTATCTAGACAAGTTACTACAACTGACCTACAACTAACCACAATATGGCAAATAATCCACTAAAATTATTATTTTATATTCAAATCTATTTCGTGAGGAACAAAAAACAATAAGGATAGACTTTAGGTTAGCCCAAATCAATTATTTTTAAAAGTTTCACTTTAGAAGAGTTAGTTTAAATATCCTTCATAATAAAATTATTAAACAATTCTTAAAATCAAATTAATGTATACTTTAAAATTACGTATATCTCTAACAAATTAATAAGATCAGAAGGCAAATATTTTTAATTTAATTTCTTACTAAATGAAAAATGTTAGATTTTTAAAATATAATGGAAGGGGCATGAAGTTAAAGATATATTAGGAAATAGTCAGTCTCTTTATAATTAAGTTACTAACAAATGCTTTGTTTAAATTGAAAATAATAAATTAAAAAAATACTTATTTAAAATTAAAGTCTTATCCTAAATTTTTAGTGTTTTATTTGCCATATAAATTAGCAAACAATTCAGAAATTATAATTTTTAACACAGTGACTTGAGAACAAAAAAATAATAAATAGTGTTTAAGTTATCAAAATCAAAATTTTTCTAAATTGTTTACTTTTAATGATGGTTAGTTAAATCAATTCAAACTAATAATGAATAAGGATACTAAATTAATCATCTAAAAATTGATTAAATACTTATATTATTAAAGATAATTTCTTTTATTTTAAAAATAAACAATTGTTTAAAACAAAAACAATATGATAACTTTCCTTTTCAAAATTTTTGGTTAAATCAAATTATTCTTTATTTTCGTCTATTAAAATATTTATATACCTTTTATCTAGACAGTTACTACAACTGACACAACTAACACATGCAAATAATCCACTAAATTATTATTTTATATTAAATCTTTTCTGGAACAAAAACAATAAGAGATAGACTTGGTTAGCCAAATCAATTATTTTTAAAAAGTTTCATTTAGAAGGAGTTGTTTAAATATCCTTCATAATACAAATTATTAAACAATTCTTAAATCTTATAATTAATTAGGTATACTTTTAAAATTTGTGATCTTAACATTACGAAATAGATCAAAGGCAAAATACTTTTATAAATTTTAAGTTTTGACAAATGAAAAATGTTAAATTTTCTAAAAATAGTAATGGAAGGGAAAGTTAAAGATATATTCAAGGAAATATAGTCTTATAATTAATTACTAAAATCTTTGTTTAAATTGAAAATAATAATAAAAAAATATATTTAAATATCTTATTAATTTGTGTTTTTTTATGCATATAAAATTACAAACAATTAGAAAATTATAATTTTTAACAAAGTGATTGTGAAAAAATAATAAAATATTTAGTTATAAACAAATTTCAAAATTTTACTTTTTGATGTTTAATAATTAACTTATGAAAGATATAATATCATAAAATTAAAATATAATTTATTAAGATTATTGCTTCATATTTATAAATAACATTGTTAAAAAAAAAAATTCATAACCTTTTTTTTTTAATTTTGGTTAATCAAATTATTCTTTATTTTCGTCTTATTAAATATTTATTCTTTATCTAACAGTTACTACAACTACACCTAACCACAATAGGCAAATAATCACTAAATTATTATTATATTCAAATCTATTTCGTGGAACAAAAACAATAAGAGATAGCTTTAGGTTAGCCAAATCAATTATTTTTAAAAGTTTCACTTTAGAAGAGTTAGTTTAAATATCCTTCATATACAAAATTATTAAAATTCTTAAAATCTTATAAATTAATTAGGTATACTTTTAAAATTTACAGTATCTCTAACAAATTACGAAATAAGATCAGAAAGGCAAAAATTAACTTTATAAATTTTAGTTTCTTGACCTAAATGAAAAATTTAGAATTTTCTAAAAATGAATTGGAAAGGGGCATGAAGTTAAAAGATATATTCAGAAATATCAGTCTCTGCTTAATAATTTAAGTTACTTAACCCAAAATGCTTTGTTAAATTGAAAAAATAATAAATTAATTAAAAATTAATCTTTCCTAGAATTTATGTTTTTTACTTGTTTAATGAGGTTATTAATATTAACTTAATATAAAGATCTAAATTAATCTTTATCAAAAATATTAAATACTTATTATAAAAATCTAATTTCTTTTCATATTTATTAAATAAAAAATTTTTAAACAAAAAATAAATTTGATAAACCTTCCTTTAAATTTTGTTAATCAATTATTTTATTTCTCTTATTAAATATTTATATACCTATCTAATCACAACAACATACAATTATAAATTTATTATATTCAATCTATTCGTGAACAAAACAAATAGACTTGGTTACCCAAATATTATTTTTAAGTTCATTTGAATTAGTTAAATATCTTAATCATTAAATTTAAATCTTATAATTAATTATTTTTTAAATTCTTCTCTAAAATTAAAAAATCAATTTTAATATTGTTTTTGAATAAATAAAAATGTTAAATTTTTTTAATAAATAGCAAAAAGTTAAGTTAGATAAAATTCAGTTTAATGATGGTTAGTAATCAATTCTAAATAATAAATGAATAAGGATACTAATTAATCTTTATCAAAAATTGATTAAAACTTAAATTTATTAAGAATCTATTTGCTTTCGATATATTTATTAAGAAAAAAAAATTGTTTAAAACAAAAATTCAAATACATGATAACCTTTTCCTTTTGTACAAAATTTGGTTAATCAATTTCTTTATTTCGTCTTATTAAAAATATTTATATACCTTATCTAGACAGTTCACAATGACACACTAACCACAATAGCAAATAATCCACTAAAATTATTATTTATATTCAAATCTATTTCTGACAAACAATAAGTAGACTTTAGGTTAGCAAATCAATTTAAATTTCACTTTGGAGAATTTTAAAATTAATTAATTTATATAAATTTAATCTGATTAAATTCAATATCGCAATTTTAAATTTATTTACTAATAAAATTTTTAAATGAAGGATATTAATTATCAAATCATTATATTAAGTTACTTACAAAATGTTTGTTTAAATTGAAAAATAATAATTAAAAAATACTTTTAAATTAGTTTATCTAAATTTGTGTTTTAATTACTTTCATTAAAAATTAAAACAATTAAAAATTTTATTAAAAAATAAAAATTATATGAAAAAAAAATAATAAAATAGTTTTAATTATCAAAATAAAATATTTTTAAAAAATATTATTTTTATATGTTTAGTTAAAATCATTTATTTAATTAATGTTAAAATAAATTAATCTTTTTTAAATTACTAAAATATTAAATTTATTAAAATATTTAATTTTTCTTAACTATTTCTTTTAAAAAATAAAACAAATTTTAGAACAAAAAAATTAAAAATTCATGATAAACTTTTTATTCCTTTTTAAAAATTTTTGTTAAAAAATTATATTTTAATTCTTTATTAATAAAAATATTTTATACTTTTTATCTACAGTTACTAACAAACTACAAATAAATCAAAAGGCAAATAATTTTAAAATTTAATTTTTTTAATAAAAATTTATTTTTGAAAAAAAATGAAA
>JAHBCN010026184.1:0-10860 GCA_019359885.1 Listronotus oregonensis | reverse complement strand
AGCAAACATAATTATGTTTTAAGATATTTAACTTTACATAATTTTTGGCGCATAAATCCATATTAGATTAAGGTCCTGCATTACCATGGGCTTGTCTTAAATCAAGATTAAAACCTGTGCCTTAAGAAACTGAATATTTTAGTAGAAGGTACTATCCTTAGCAAAACCAGAAACGGAATTAATTATGAAAGAAACAAGATCGTTAATATAAAAAGAACTAGATCCGCTGTCAACATTGAGGCCTGGGCACCCCAGGAGTTTGGGTTAAACCCCATAGAAAGAAAGTTTGTTAAAAAACGCATTACACCAGAATAGGTAATATGGCCCGGATATGTCAAGAGCAACGATTTGGGAATTACCATAGAACTCAAAATACTTGTTCTAGTTGTGTAAGATAAAGGAAAGACGAAAGAAAAAGAAGAGGAAGTTATATGCAAAATAAGTGGCCCATTTGAAAATCTCCTTTTCTTGTAGAAATTGCACTTAAAATAGGTAGTTCTATTTCCTTATGGTTAAGAAAACACTTGATGACCAAAAGCACAGACCTATCTTACCCTTACTTGTCTACTTCAAGAGTAACGCGTAATGTAAGAAAAAAGTATAAATACTTTAAATCTAGCAGCAACTCTTTGCGCATTTTTAAAATTATTGTTTAAATTTATTTTTTAATTTATTTTTATATAAAAATACAATTTTTTTATGAATTAATCGCCGTATCTCCGAAGTAGTTAATATTTTTCAATATTTTTTATTTTTTTTTTTTATACAGATATAAGGGTTTAAATATACTAAGTTTATTTTTAATCTATCTTTACATAAGGTTCTAAATAAATACAGAAAAAAGACACATATGTTTAACTAAGGTTCCATATTAAGAACATAAAATTTTTGCAGTAAAAACGACAGATGTTAATACTGTTCTCAAGCTCCATGTGGTCTGACACTCTACATTTGGTTACACATCTTATTTTATACGAAGTCTGTAAGACATATTATTCTAAGTAAAGCAGGAATGCAAATACCTTATTCAAATATTTTTTTAATTTTTTTTTAGATTGCCTGTAAGTACATTTCTAGTCATATTCCTTAAGATGATCTAAAATAAAAACTTTTTCTAGACGTTTAAACGTTTAAGATGAATGGTTCAGAGTCTTGTAATTAATTGGTTTTATTTATTTTCTCGAAAACAAAGCAAGATAGGGAAAGGTATCAAGAGACAAAAGAGTTGTGTTTTTAGTTGTTTTATCTTTAAAATACAAAATTTGCAAAAAAAATTAAGTGGTGCACATTTTTTTAAATTATTTTTGATAAGTTTATAATATATATATATATATATATATATATATATATATATATATATATATATATATATATATATATATATATATATATATATATATATATATATATATATATATATATATATATATAAAATAATATTTAATATTAATAAAAATTTAAATTTATTTTTAAAAAATTTTTTTAAAAATTTTTAAAAATTTATTTTTTTTTTTAAAAATTTTAAAAAATTTTTAAATAAAAAATTAAATTTAAAATATTATTTTTTAAAAAATAAAAAAATATATAATAAAATTTTAAAATTAAAAAAAAATTTTAATAATATTAAAAAAATAAATATTTTAATTATTTATTTTTTAAATTTTAAATTTTTTTAAATTTATAAATTTATTTTTTAAAATTTAAAAAAATAAAATATAAAAATATATTATTATAAAAATTTTTTATTTTTTTTTTTTTTTTTAAAAAAGTATAAGTTCATTTTGTAAAATTTGAATGAATTATATTTTTTCACGAAATAACAAAAAAAGAAAATACAAGGGAATTTTCATAATAATTTTATTTGATATGTATTAACTTAAATATTTTTTAAATTTCAAAAAATAAAATATAAATTTAAAAAAAATTTAAATTAAAAATTTGACATAGAAATTTAAAAATAAATTATTTTTTTTTTTATAATATTTAAAAAATATTATTTATTTTTATTTATATTTTTTTATTTTAAAAAATAATTATTTTTAATAAATATTGTAAATTTTTTTTTAATTTAAAACCTTAAAAAAAAAAAAAGAACTCCTTTAATTTAAAAAAATTTTTACAGCCCTTTTTAAAAGAAAAAAAAAAAAAAATTTAAATTTATAATTTTAATAATTTAATTATAAATTTATTATTATATATAATTATAAATTTATAATTAAATAATATTTAATAGCATTCGGCTTGGTTCCAAAAATATTCGGAAAAATCTGCAATCATCCGATTTTGTTTATATTTTTTTCCTGTTTATTTTAAAAAATTAAAAAAAAATTTAAAATACTTTCATTGAAATTTTCGTTCATTGTTGGGAAGTCAAAAATTTCTTACAACGTTTCGTTTTCGGTAAACCATCATCAACTTTATTTTTTTAAATACGGCTTTTTATTTAATTTCTTTGAACCCCTTATTAACCCAAATACAAAAGTGTATAACAATTAATTTTTATTTAACAAATATGGAACGCCCGTATAAGAAATGCTGTGCATTCGTTGTCTAACTCAGTGTCTCTTATGGAAAATATGTTTATTTAAAAGAAAAATGTTAAGTGTTATATACTATTGTAATTGGTATTAAAACTGTTTCAGAGAAATGCAATAAACAATTCAGGGCTGTATTTTAGAAATAAAGTTAATGACAGTTTAGCGAAAACCAAACGTTGTAAGAAATTTTTGACTTCGCCAATAGATAAAGCGAAAAAGTTCCAATGAGAATGTATTTTTAAAGGTTTTTCTTTTTTTTTAAATAAACAGGTAATAATATAAAAAAAGTTCAAGTTTTGTCAGTACGATATTATTGACTCCTAAACAAGGAAACTTTCTTGTAGTGATTTGTAGCAAGCTTACAATTAGCTGGCTTACATAAAGTTTGATTTAACTCTACGTTAAAAGGTTATTACTAATTTATTAGATTCCTAAAAAAAAATTAATCCAAGCCTTCATTGATCATTGCAATACCATGTAATTATCTATTGTTATTACCAATGGTATAATAACTGTAAATATTCTATAAATAATAAATACATATACCCAATAAACATTAATCAATATGTCTGTTAACTCAGTAGGAACAATTACTTTATGACTGTGACTAAATGTGTAAAGTCACATTTTTTTCACAGCAAACCAGTCCTTTTTTTAAATACTTTACCTTTATGCTTATACCTTTTAAACGGAGATTAAGACAATATATTCAACACATATATCTATTTCACTTCTGGCCTTAACTTTTGACGTTTTTACCACAGCAACATTCATGTTTAGCTTTATATATTTCAAATATGCCACAACAAAAAAATTTTAACACGCCCAATCAATTACAATTATTGTTTGGTGTCAATTTCAATGGAAATGAAAATTAACCAAAAAGATAGTAGTAATTTGCATTACCTGTTAATTTTTATTTCAAAATACTTACAAAAGAGAGGTTTATTTTTTAAATATCAAAAAAGGTTAAAGTCTGTCTGTCTTAATGCAATTTTTAGCCTTTAAGCAAAATTTTAAATGCATAATATAATTTTGACTTTTACCCTTTATTGTAAATTGCACCACCGTGCACCGTTGCAAAATAAAACTTAATGCAATCTACCTAAAATTTCTTAGTTTTGAAAATGCTTTATTTCAGATATATTTCCTATAGAGTATACTAAATGTGCGTTTTTCTACAAAATTCACATTAGGCTTTTATTGATTGAGCACATATATTATGATGCAGCGTAGGTACTCAGACAGCCAAGCGGCCCTAAAGGCCATCAGTTCTTCAAAAGTTAATTCCCAACTAGTGGGGGACTGTATACAGGCCCTGGAAAAAGTCGGCTTGGCAAACAAACTTACAGTAGCCTGGGTACCAGGCCACGAGGGCTACCCAGGTAACGAAAAGGCCGACGACCTAGCCAAAAGAGGATCAGCCATGGAAATGATGGGCCCTGAGCCATTCTGTGCTCTCTTAGCCTCTTTAAAGCATCTATTAAGAGTTGGGTAGACAAAGAGTTTTAAAGCTGGTGGGTACAAACACCAGGACAATGACAGGCAAAGAAGTTCATTAAGACCTGCTCGGCCAAGTTTACCTCGGACCTACTGAGCCACAGTCGTAAGGTCGTAAGGATAACGGTAGGTCAACTAACAGGAAATTGCAAACTCAACAAGCACCTGGAAGGAATAGGCCTGGTGGAGGATAACCTGTGTATGTTCTGCCAGGAGGCTGAAGAATCAGCCGTACATGTGTGGTGCCACATTGTGTGAAATTTACAAAAAATGGGCAAAAAATCAAAATTATTTTTTACAACTGAGAGTTTGCATAAAATAAAAACTATATTTAGATAAAAATTTTTATAACTTTTAAGAATACTTTTAGAAACAAACCCCCTCTAGTTTAGTCACACTGTAGATAGGCTTGTAAAGTAAAATAAGGCATAGAAATTACTCTTTTTTTATTGTAAGGGCCAGAACATAATATCTAATTTGCTAATGGTAATTTACCAGATGTTCTGTTCTTTTTTAATTAGTTCGGTAATACTTTTAAGAGAAGAATATTAAAAGGCTTCTGTAAATATTGCAAAGACCTACTTAGCACATTACCAAGAGTTTTAAGGATAAGCCTGAGAAGCAAAAACATGTGTTCTTAAAAAAAAATGCAATGTATAACGATAAGTGGCTAATGGCTAAAAATTGCGAAAAAATTTCAGTTATTTTTGCGATAAATGATACTAAATTAAAAGAGGGATTTTCGTTGCCACAAATTGAGTTTATTTGAAGACGAAAATTTCATCGAAAAAATAACACAGTGAGAAATGCTGGGAAAAATTTAAAAATGTTTTTCAAAACTTTTAGAAACCTTGAAGAATTTAGTAAGAAAAAGGAGAACATTTCCTCAAGAATAAGTAAAGAAGATGGAATGTTTAAAAAATGGAGATTTTGCTGAACGCTAAAGAAAAAGAAAAACTGAAGAAGCGAAAATAAAAGAAAATTTCCCGGCGAAAAAAAGGTCGTTCCCACCTTATCTTTACGTCGTTTTTGATCTCTTTCAATATTACAAAAATTAAAAAAAAAATGCTTAGGTAAGCAAAATTTTTTAAAAAAAACATGCTATGATAGATTATTATAATTTTTTGTTCTTTGTTTGCAATTCCGATTTTTTTTTTAAAAATTTATAAAATTTTAATTTCAATTTTAAAAAATCATGTTTAAACTCATTGCTATAGGGAAGAACAATTTCTTTTTTATTTTTTCTGTTTCTTTATTGCTTTTTTTACGATTTTTATAACAAAAAACAATAAAAAATTTTTTTTAAATTTTTTAAAAAAAAAATCCGAAAAAAAATAATTTTTTTTTAAAACCAAAAAGTTTTTTGCAGTTTTTGAGTCACTAAAATTTAGAGGTGTAGGGGCCAAAAAACTTCGGATTTAGATCAGCGTTTTAAAATAATGGGAAAATATCAAGTTAATAAAAAAATTTTGTTTTATAATTGAAATTTTTCGCAATTTTTAGCGTTTTAGCATTTTTCGCAATTTATAAAATTAAGGGGTGTACAGCCAAAAAGACTTTGGTATTTATTGAAATACTAAAAAATCTTATCAAGTTAAATAAAAAAAATTTTTTTATAATTGAATTTTTTGAATTTTTGCTTTTTGGGCAATAAACCAAAATTTGGGGGTTCCCCAAAAACAAACTTGAATTTAACCAATAAAAATAAAAAAAAGGGATCAATGAGTTTAAAAAACAAATTCGTTTTCATTATTGCAATTTTAAAGCTTTTAGCGTTTTTTGCAATTTACTTAAAATTTGAAAATTAAAAAAAAGACTTGGTTTTGGGATTCAGTTTAAAATACATAAAAAAACCTATAAATTTAATAAAAAAATTGTTTTCATATTAATTTTTTTCCAATTTTAGGGCTTTTTAGAAATTTTTTTAAAATTTTTAAGGGTGTCCCCAAACAAAAAAAATTTGATTCATATAAAAAACCATAAAAAACATAATTGTGAGTTTAATAAAACAAATTCGTTTTCTTTAAAATTTTTGTTTTTTTAAATTTTTCACGTTTTTGAATTTATTAAAAATTTTGGTGGAAAGGTTTTTTTCAGCGTTTTTAAAAAACTAAGAAACATATTTTATGAGTTATAAAAAAAAATTTTTTTAAATTGATTTTTTTCAAATTTTCAGGTTTTTCGAATTTTTTCAAAATTTTTGATGGAAAAAACGGGATCGCGATCAAAAAAATAAAAAATAATTTTTGTTTTTTTTTTGGGGGTTTTTAAAACCCAAAATTCGAAATAAAATAAAATGCTTTATGCTTATGGCTTCTCCAGGAATGGATAAATTTTGCTATTGGTTCATTATTTTAAAATCTTATAGCCCAAAGGAGAAATAAAAATTTCGTTTAAAAATTATAAATTAACTATTTACATAAAACGGGCGACAATTTATTCATAAGAATTTAAAAAAAGTTCGAAAAAAATTTTTTTAAAAAAAAACCTTAAACCGACAAAACAACACAGAAATGTAAACTGACCGAGGCGAAAAAAAAATCAATTTAACTGTGGCCTTAAACCAATAATTTTAATCAAAGGCTAAATTTTCAATCGCATCCTAACTATTCGTATTACTGCAAGTAGCATTCCCCACATTTAGGATATAGATTACCACTAAAATTTCTAATATTGCTGTAATAGAATGATTCTGTTAAGAACAAAGAGGATTAATTTGGTATATAAAAACGGCTTTAACTCAAATGCAAATGCGGTTCTATAAAGACTCTATGGAATTAGGGATCAGAAACGATGATTTTTTCAAAAAGGGAAAAAACTTGTTGGAATGGAATAAGAAAAACCCAAAAAAAACTTATAAAATAGGGAAATATCTAAAAAACTCTTTCAAAAATGATCTAAAAATTAGATCAAATTCTTACCACAACTTGTTTTCCTTTTTTAAATTGAAAATTTTTTTCTGTCCCCTGTTTTTTTTTCCCAAAAACAGACACTTTTTCTCATTAATAAAAAAGACCAATAAAAACTTGCCAATCAAAAAGGAGGAACAAAATTGTGGACAAACTTTGTCTAATTTTAGATCCCAATAATTCAAAAGCCAGACTTTTTGATAGAAACATGGCCCTTATTTTACAAAATATTTTTGGGGGATATCTTTTTTTTTTTCTTAGTTCAGAATAAAAAAAATGGGGGTGTTTTTGCCTTTTCCCAGTACCTTGCTTTTAGGTTTAACCTTTTTGAATGAATATGAAGTGCAAAAATTTTCTTTTAATCTAAATCGCTCCGCTTTTTTATCTAAAAAAAATTTGAATTTTTTTTTTGTCGTAAAATTTTCCTGCCTAAAAATTTTAAAAACCCAAAAAAATGACCTAAAAAATTAGGTTTAATTAGATAAAAAGTTCCAAAAAACCCCCCCTTAAAAAACGGGAACACTTTGCTTTGACGTTCCATTAAAAAAACATTTTAATTTTTTTTTTTTAGGTTCAAAAAATATTTTATTAAATTTTAAGTTTCTCCCCCAAGATCAATGATCTTTCAGTAGTAGAAAAATGGGCGATTTTAAAATCGAATATCTAAAAAATCACTGACAAATTTCCAATTTTTCACAGGTACGACATCCAGGGAACGACATGGAGGAAAAAAAAGGGCCAAACTTTTGTGTAAAAAACACACATTCGTTCGATAGGCCGAAAAATTTTAGCACCCGGGGCTTAATTTTTAAATTTTGGGGAAAAAGTTAGGGGCATTGGGGCTAATGGGGGGGATTAAAAAAAGGGCACAAAAAACCCATGAGGCTTGGGTGCCTGGGGTTTAAACAAGAGGGCCCCAAAAAAGGGAAGAAGAAAAATTATGAAAGTGAATATCTGAAACACAACGTTTAAACTTGTCAATATATTCAGCCGTCTTTAAAAGGTGATAATAAAAGATCTATCATTAAATCAAAATCTAAAAATCACAATAAGTTCATATGTAATTTATGAAATAAATTTATTTTTAGATATGTTCTATATTGTTTATTTGGCAGATTCAGTATCAAAAATCTTTTCTTGGGTTCCTCAGCAAGATAGTACCGCTTAAACAAATACAAAGAACGGTATTTATTAGGTCTCTTGTAAATGTACTAAATTTTTTATACGTAAAACTTCTAGACCATTGGAAATGCATAAAAGATAATTAAACATATTTTAAAAACACAGGATTCCACAAAATAAAATCCATCATTACAGATTTTAAAAAAACCACGTAATAAACTAGAATGCTTTTAATATTTTAGCACATAAAATAAAAAAGTGAATTTATGTTATTAAATAAAGATAGTTGTCCGGTTCTAATATAAGTTAAATTTAATAAATATAATTGGTTTTCTTCTCTTGTTCTAAAGTAGTTAAAGATAATTAACCCACCACACTTCCTAATTTAAAAACAATGAATGTACCAGTCATACAGATTAAGACGTAATCTATGACATAACATCATAAATTCTGATCAAAAACTTTCAGGATATCCTAGATTTGATATCTAAAATAATTCTGATTTAAAAAAAACCTAATTTTAGACTTTTTTTTTTATATTAATTTTATCTTAAAAACGTTTATAAATTTGTCTCGGAAATGTAGATAAGTATTTTGATTTGCTGGGTTTTTTTAAAGGGGAATTCTTCTTATTTTGTTTCAGGTGATTTGCCAGTTCTTATAAGCTAAGAGTTTCTGTGCACACACATAGTCCAGGGCAATTTGATCAAAACCGACCGAAATAAAGAATTTTTTTAAGGCCAGCAGATATCGAGATGCGGTTTTCTGCATTGTGTTCAGAAAGCTCCCGGGAAAAAAAGTCTATATGGTGTGGTGATGCCATTTTTCGAAAAATGCATTCTGGTGCGATAAATGCATTTTGCAATTGCATAATTACTTGCAATATTATAAGAACGACTGGAAACTTGGAAAAATAGCTTGAAAATTGTTACTCGGGGATTTTTAGGGATGCCGAATTCAATTCGGGCATTAGAATTTCCCGGGGGAGCTGGGGGGTGGCTCTGCGGGGAAAGGTAATGAAAAAAGTAAAAAATCACAAATTATAAAAATAATACTTTATTTAAGTAATAAATTATATTTTTTATTAATATTACATTATCCATTATAAAGTTCAATTTTAACCTAAATACTAAACATCTTCGTTAAACTCTTCTTTTTTTTCCCTTCTTCATCTTCTTCCTCGTCACTTTCCTCCACAGTCGGTTTCACAGGAACAAGAGATACTGCTTAAAATTTCCTTGGAACCGGCTCCCCGGGTCATGGAAGATGTTTAGTATTTATGTTAAAATTTAAACTTTATGATGGATAATTTAATATTAATAAAAAAGTACACGTTTGTTATTTAAATAAAGTATTATTTTCATAAATTGTGGTTTTTCACTTTCTTTATTACCTTTCCCGGCAAAGCCACCCCCAAACACCCCCGGGTAATTCTAATGCCAAAATTGAATTCGGCATCCCCGAAAAGCCCCGAGTAACGATTTTCGGCTAATTTTCATGGACGCTGCAATCCCCCACCCAATCTCCCGTGGGCACCCCGCAGAGCCACCCCCGAGCGCCCCCGGGTAATTCTAATGCCAGCATTGAATTCGGCATCCCCGAAAAGCCCTGAGTAACGATTTTCGGCTAATTTTCATGGACGCTGCAATTCCCCCCCAATCTCCCCTGGGCACCCCGCAGAGCCACCCCCGAGCGCCCCCGGGTAATTCTAATGCCAGAATTGAATTCGGCATCCCCGAAAACCCCGAGTAACGATTTTCGGCTAATTTTCATGGACGCTGCAATTCCCCCCAATCACCCCCGGGCACCCCCGCAGAGCCACCCCCGAGCGCCCCCGGGTAATTCTAATGCCAGAATTGAATTCGGCATCCCCGAAAAGCCCCGAGTAACGATTTTCGGCTAATTTTCTGGACGCTGCAATTTCTCCCCAATCTCCCCCGGGCACCCTGCAGAGCCACCCCCGAGCGCCCCGGGTAATTCTAATGCCAGAATTGAATTCGGCACCCCGAAAACCCCGATAACGTTTTCGGCTAATTTTCATGGACGCTGCAATTTCCCCCCCATCCCCTGGGCACCCCGCAGAGCCACCCCGAGCGCCCCCGTATAATTTTAATGCCAGAATTGAATTCGGCATCCCCAAAAACCCACAAGTAAAATTTTCGACGATTTTTTCGAGTTTCCATTTGCTCTTATAATATTGCAAGTAATTATGCAATTGCAAAATGCATTTATTGCACCAGAATGCATTTTTCAAAAAAAAGGCATAACCACAACATATAGACTTTTTCCTGGGAGTTTTTGAACACAAGCAGAAACCCGCATTTCGATATCTGCTGGCCTTTAAAATTTCCGATTTATATCCTAACTTTCCTGGACTAACAGTTTTATACTTCGGGCCAGACCAAAGAGATCCCATTTTGGGTAGTAACTCCAAGGAACTTTTTGAAAAAATTCTTGGTCTTAAAAATGTATACTTTTTTTCTTTAAAATCGTTCATACTTTAATAGTTTTAGCAAAATGTAAGCCGAATTTTCTCAAAATTTTGTTTTGGGTAATTGTATTTAATTTAAATTTATTCTGAAAAAATGCGTCACATGTTAAATGAAGTTATTAGGATTGAAAAGCCAGCGATTTTAGACATCCAAGTGTGAGAATTGAATTTCACTTTTTTAATTTACTTTTTTTAAAAAAATATTTTATATTTTTTTTTGCGATAAATTTTAAATCTCCATTGAACTGGGCGAAAAATCAGTTTGCTGCATTTTAATTTTCTCCCAAATTTCATTTTAACC
>JAHBCN010026183.1:0-10759 GCA_019359885.1 Listronotus oregonensis | reverse complement strand
AACACAACATCAGTCATACTGGAACCACATTCCAAGGCAAAATCACAAAATCAATGCTGGACTCACCATCGAAAGCATTGACAAGTGAACTACTAAAACTAAATAGGAATCAGATTAGGATAGTGACAGGATTAATAACCGGACACTGCACCCTAAGAAAAATATGCACATATGGGCATTAAAGAAAACCCATTTGCAGACTATGTGACGAAGAGGAAGAGACAGCCCCCACATCATATATGATGCCCTGCACTTACTACTGGAGAAAAAACCAAAAAACCTATGGTGGACACTAACCACCAGGAGGTTGGAGACCAGAAAAGAACAGTAAAAGGGCTACTACACCGTTAAGGTGTAAAACCCTTTTTTAACTGAAAAAAATACACAAAGAGATCAACAAGTTCTGCAGTGCGAGGCGGACAAAACCTCAACTTGTGTATTTACTTTATCAATCAATCAATCAATCAATCAATACCTTTATCGGATTTAAAATTTTTAAGTAACAATTATTTTTATCGAATTTGTTTTAGATTGATGTTTGCTTTTTAACAAATTTTCTAGCTAGTTTATTAGAATATTGAAATTTTTGTTTACGATTAATTACAAAATCATCGTAAGTGTATTGAGTTTTTGGAGACTGATTAATTGATGTAGGTAAATTTGGAGAGACCCAAATAAAAGTTCGAAAGGCGCATATTGTGTAGCTGTATGTGGAGTTGTATTATAAGAAAATGTCGCAAAAGGTATAAAGTCGTCCCAGTCTGTTTGTGAAGTACTAATAAAATGTCTTAACTATTTTCCAGAACTCTATGAGAACGTTCTAGTGCCCCATTGGATTCTGGATGATAATTGTTGTTTGAATGTTTTTTATTTTTAAAAGTTTACAGGTATTTTTAAAAACTTCGCTAAGGAAATTTGAACCTCGGTCGGTTAGATATTTGAGTGCCGTAAGACAAATTATATTTGTTACGAAATAATGGGCTACTGTTGCAGCTTCTTGATTATTCATAGGAATGTTAATGATGTATTTTGGGGGTCATCTTGAAAGGTAAGTATATATTTTTTTCCCATTTTCCGTTTCCGGTAATGGCCCTACTATGTCTAGAAAACATTTTTCAAAAGGTTTGAAGCCGTAGTCGTTTTACCATGGGCATTTTTGTTTTTCGCGAAAGTTTATTTTTTTGACAAAGTTGATTTTTTTATAAATTTTTTTACATCTTTTTTCATGCCTTTCCAAGTATAAAGTTTTGCTATTTTTTTTTAAGAGGAATACTCCTGGTGTCCTCCTAAAAGACTATTGGAAATTCATTTAACAAATTTGTTTTTTCAGAATCTGTAGGGGTAGTTATTATTAAATTGAGTTATTTCTATGTCTAAATATTTAAACAAGTATCTAATCAGGGAATAATTTCCCATTTAACTAACAAATTATAATGATATTTAATAAATGACAAATTAATTTTATTGGAATATATAAGATTACGTAAACTTACTAGACTTAGCCAAATATTTTCGTAATTAATATTGTCAAATATATTTTCATTGTCTATAAGTAAAAACACATTAGAGTTACTGTTCTGATAATGAAAAGTGAGGTATTTTTAAAGAGGCTTTACGGTAAAGGATTTAAAAAATGTTTTATTTGTTTATTGTTTTTGAGGTTTTCAAATTGGGCACTGTCAAAATTTTTAGGCAAAAATAATATTATGGGGTTATTATTTGGTACTTCAAAATTATTTGTATTTTTTACGATTACTTTTGAATTAATGACTATATGATTTTCGAGGTAAGTTTGAAATTCGTGATAATTAGTAATAAGGTTAGTATTTATGGTAGTAATATTCCTGCTTTGCATCGCATTTCTTATCTTTTCCTGCTTTATGAATTATCTCAAAATCGTATTCTTCTAATTTTAATCTAAAACGTGTTAGTCGGGAACCGGGATCTTTAATGTTAAATACGTAGAGTAGGGGCTTATGATCATGACAATTTTAAATTTTGTACCGTAAATGTATGGTCGAAAGTGTTTTACTGCCCAAACTATCGCAAGTTCCTTTTCCAGTAAAAATTTTGTTCAGCTTTGTTTAAAGTCTCTGGCGAATGCTATAGGACGATCGTTACCTATTTTTCCTTGAGAGAGAATTGCTCCTACGCCTAATTTGCATCTGTTGTTATTATAAACTCTTTAAAAAAAAATCGGGATACTGTAAGACCGGCGGCGAGGTTATGCTTTCTTTAAGGGTTTCAAAAGAAATTTGACATGCATTGTCCCAGAAAAGTTACGTCTTTTTTAACAATTTTGTAAGGGGCTTCGCAATTTTCGCAAAGTCTTTAATAAATTTTCTATAATAACCTACGAGCCCTAAAAATGACTTTATATCTTTTGGTTTTTGGGTTGTGGAAATTTAGAAACGGTCTCTATCTTAGACAATTTTGGGTTTAATACCATCTTTTGTAATAATATGACCTAAATATAAACATTCTTTTCGTAAAAATTGACATTTTGAGGGTTTAATTTTTTAAATTGTGTTGTCTTAATCTTTGAAATACTTCAATTAATTTGTTATTATGGTCTTTTAAATTATTTGCGTATATTACCACGTCGTCTAAATAAATAAAACATTTAATACCGTTAAGTCCGCTTAAAACTGTGTTCATAGCCCTTGAAAAAGTAGCGGGAGCTCCTTTTAAACCAAATGGCATTCTATTATAATCATAATGACCTGTTGGCGGTACTAAATGCTGTCTTGATTTTATTTTTTTCATCCATTTTAACCTGATGAAACCCGCTAGTTAAATCCAAAGTTGTAAAATATTGTGATTTCCCCTAGCTGATCTAAAATATCTGTTATATTTGGTAATGCAAATGCATTTCACACAGAAATTTCATTTAATTTTCTAAAATCTTGAACAACTCTAAATTTAGGACCTGAAGAGTTGCTTTTCTTTGGAACTACTAATAATGGACTGTTCCATGGACAAAGAGGGTAGATTATCCCGTCTTTTAGCATTTCGTCTATTTGTTCGTTTATTATTTCCCTATGTTTAAAAGGTAGTCGATATGGTTTTATATTAATGGGTCCTTTCATTGGGTCAGTTGGTAAAGTATGTTTAACCGCGTTTGTGCAAGTTAGGTGACCCCCTTTAAATAAAAATATCACTAAAACCCTTTAAAAAATATTTAATAATGAATCAATTTCCTCTGAATTTAGCCCCTCTAGATTTATTTTTTATTTTATAAAAACGATTAGCTGATTTAAACTTTTTAAGTGTATAAATGCATGTTCGTTAAAAGAAATCGGATCGATATTTACCCTTGGCATTGGAATCGTTATTGCTTTATCTAAATGTTTAAAATACTAACTAAACATTTATGATTATTAACTGATGTTAGAGTAGAACCCAAATAAAGGTTTTCTGAAAGCTGTTTAGAGTTTACCATTTCCTCGGAATCCGGAATTTACATAATGCAGGGATCACCACCTCACATCGCGGGGGTATTATTGTTAATGTTTGGGCGGCAAAATTTTAAAGAAATTGTCTTCAAAATAAACAACTTCATCCTCGTAATTTATTTTGGCTTTATATTTTTGTAAAAAATCACGACCTAAAATACCGTCATTTTTCAAAGGAGTACAATCAGGGACAAGTGAAAGGGATGAATTATTTTTTTATTATTGTTTAAATTAATTGAAATGAGACAAACACCTAAAGTATAAACAGGATCTTTACTTATGCCCTTTAATTGTATTGTAGAGTCCTTTTTTTTAAAATTTTGGTCTTTTTGTAAAAAGATTCTTTTAATAATGATACATCTGTCCCTGTGTTAATAAAAGTTGATTTCCATTTTTTACGTTAGAAGAATAAATTGTAATAACGTCTAATTGTTTATTACTGTCAGATAATAAGATTGTTTTTAAATTATTTTTATTTTCTGAAAAATTTGAGGAAAAAATTTTTATTGTGCTTTTACTTGGTAAAAAGCTTGCGCGGCTGTTCGCGGAGCAAGGCTTATTGGCCGTTTCCTGAATGGTTATCAAAGCGTGTACTTGATTCTGATGTGAAAAACTATTGGATTGATGTGTGTGATGTGTAGGTATTTCTACTTGCTCCATGTGTTGTGGTGGAACGTGATTTCTAATAGGTTGTGTATTTTGAGCATGAATAGTCTGTATAGTCTGTGTATGTGTTGGGAAGTGTGTGGGTTTTGTGTAGTGTCATAAAATTAGTGTGGTAATTGTGACTGTGGTTGTGGTCTGATGTAATTACTGTAATTATTATTATATCTTGGACATAATTAGTATTATTATTATTACTATTAGTTGATTAAAATTAGGTTGGGTCTGTCATTAATAATATTTTGGTTTACTTGTGGACGTAAAAAACTATTTGAATTATTTTGACTTGAGTATTTGAAAACTGAGAATTAAAGTTTGATTGTGAGTTGAAATTTCTTTGATAATTGGTCTATTAAAACGCGCATTTCTTTTCATTTGGTTTTGTTCATGTCTTAAAAGTAATCTGCATTCGGATGTCAGATGATTATTTTTATTACAATACATACATGCATTTACATTCGAACGATTAAAATTTCTATTTTCGTGATGCCTAGATTGAATAAAACCTATGTTCCTGTTTTAATATTTTTTAGTTTATCGCTACTTTCTAGCTCCATTTCTATTGCTATCGATATTGCCCTATCTACAAGAACTACTTTCCGCTATAACCCTAATCTGTGTTTTTTCGTCAATAACCTTTTCTAAAATTATTAACTACAATAGACTGTTTTTCAATTAGAACTTTTGCTTCGTTATTGTTATAATTCAGGTAACAAGTTTCTTTGTATTTGTTAATAAAATTTTAAGTCGGTCACCGTAACTTTCACACTTTCCGTAAAATGTTGTTTAACATGCATTATTTGAGATAAAAAATGAGAGGGTGGTCTACTATCAGTGAATTGTTCTAATAAAAAGTCGTTAATTTCGTCACACGAAATACTTTATATTGTGTTACTTCTTAGCTTTTCCTTTTAACTTAGTGGCAAAAAATTAAATTGGCTAAATTTTGTTGCCCCTTTCTTTTACAATTTGATCATGGCATCGCAATTTTTAAAAAAAAAATTGTAAGGTGTTAGAGTCCCCGTACCCATCAAATGAGTCAATTTGTTGAAGTAAATCAATTGCATTTTTACGTTCAGCCATTTTTTAAATCAAAAATAGAATGAGCTTATTTAAAAATATTTATATTTTTGTTATAAAGATATTTTATTTAGTATAAGTAATTAATATAACGATAAATATATATTTTTTTGTTTTTTTTTTGTTTTGGCTTTTTGCCTCTCCCCAAAAGTTTATTTATATTATTATTATTTTAATTTATTTAAATATTTTTTATACTATAATTTATACTTTTTTGTTATTTGCAGTAACTATCCAGCTTTAAATTTTGTTTTTTTTTTATACTATGATTACTAAATTATAAGATACAATAAATCAAACACGATATAAACCAACCACACTTAAAATTAAGAGAAACACGGTGTCGCTTGAAAAACAAAAAGACTTACTTTTTCATCATCGACTCCGTCCAGCTAAGATTTGCGGGTGTTTCAGTAGGCCTTAGGAATATGCGATGATCCCAAACTGCCTGGAGACTTGTGCGTCTTGGCGTTCCTTGAGTGTCCAGTGGTTGTACCCCGTGCAATGTGCTCCTGCTGCTTCTCCGCGCTCCTTCAAGAACACTGCTGTTTTTTTTGCTTCCTTGAGGATTTTGCTGCGTTCTCCGCACACCTTCAAAAATTCTCCGGACGTTCCTTGCTCGTTCAGGGGTTTTTGGATGATTTGTTGCGTCTCGGCGCGCCTTCAAAACTATCACAAGAAGTTTTGGGCTGCCACCAAAATGTTGTGTGCCACCGAATGCAGTAGTCACCGATGACACAAATTATTATTAAATTTGGTTGCTCAATGGCTGTAGCACTTAGTTTTACAATTTTGTTTTATTATTTTCGAACTATTTTTAAATTTAAAATTTCCCTTTTTGGTTTATTTAAATTATTTATTTAGTTTTTTTTATAATATTAACTGTCACTGAATATACTAAGATTTACTAGAGACTAACTTAAATGTATTAACCTAAAGATACTGATGCTTGAAAAAAAAACTCATAGATACTTATTTTTCTACAATGGGGGGTGTTGACCACTAACACAAGGGCGGAGCCATTTTTAAGATTGGAAATTTTTTGTCCCTTTGTATGTAAATACTATTTGAAAAGATCAAGTGTTAAAATATTAATTTGGGGTGTTTACGATCGAAGTATACAATAACCTATTTAGGGTTTTATGTTCTAAAAGCTTTTTTAAAAGTAGGGTAATAGATTGTTAGTTTAAAGGAAACATTTATTATGCAAAGGATAAGTTTAAATTACTTTTGTGTTTTGAGAAATATCTACCCTTTTATTGGGGTGTTAAAAGTCTTGAAATGTAAATAATGATTATAGAATATTTGGGGTTCTTTGACAATAATGATAATTTGAATAATGAAAGTAACTAATAAAAATGTGTTATCGTGATACGTAAAAACTATAAAAAACATTAATTATTATAAAAGGAAATTCCGTCTTATAATGTATTATCACATTTATAATAGAATATTATATTTGATCTTGGTTGGATCACAACAAATTGATTCTGCAAAGCAAGAGGTAAAAATGTTCCAATATCTTCACCGTTAATTAAACAAAAAGCACTGAAGGCAACAATTGAGTGGAAAATTTTATAGCCTTGAATGGTTAAACAACTGTTACTTGGCAATGCTGGCCATCCTTCTATAAAGGCCAATTATTCTTAATTTTATGGTGGCCGTTATAGACAAGTTTTACTGTATAAAATATTTAAGGCAAAAAAAATTAACAACAATAATTTAAAGAACATACAAACAACAACCAAAAAATGGCATTTTTAATATTTTCTCACTTTTGACCTATATTTTTTTTTAATGTGACTTTAAGTATAGGTATTGCGTTACAAAAAAAAGTGTTATTATATTCTTAGAAATAGTTTTTGGTAAAAGTCTTTAGGATTTGTAGTAATCAAAATTTAACATTTTAAATTTAAGGAAGAACTCCATATTCTGTGCTATTATATGGAATAAAAAAAAAATAATAACAAGTCATAGATATTTATCAACTTAAAAATGTCATAAATCGGTTACTATTAACTCTAATTACTTCAACCGGGCACCATTTTAAAAGATATAAAATAAGCTTTTTTTTTCATGCCCATATTGTTAATACCAAAATTTACAGGGAAAAAAGTTACAGGACAAAGCCTAAAAAAAACAATAAAAAATTGAAAACAACCATGATAGTAGCCATTTTGGAAAAAACTTATATCTCGGTTACTACAAATCCCTAAGATATTTTCCAAAACCATTTTAAAGAACCTGATAACAGTTTTTTTTTTGTGAAATAATACCTATACCTAAATTCAAGTAGAAAAAAGTCCTGCGTCAGAATTTGAAAAATAAAATCAGGAGCGTTTTTTTTTGCTTCGTTTTTTAAATTTATGTTTGTCATACATTTTTTTTGTCTTAAGTATATTTAAAAAGCAAATTAAATTTTGAACAATATTTTGTATGTGTTCAAAATGTGCATGGAAGTTAAGTAAAATTTAAAAAAACTAAAAAGTGAATTGATTTACCACCACCTCAGAACTGCACTTCTAAAAATGGTAGCATTTCACGATTTTTCCATATTTTAGCATCAACTGAACGACTAAAACAACAAGACTGCATAACCGCTGTGGTTCCTTTTACCCCTCTTTTTTTGACATAGTCAATAGCCACGGGCGGACTTTAAAAAAAAGATATATTTATGTATACAAAGGGTTCCAAAGGAAAGTCACAAAACACATTGTATATATTTATGTGAATAGTCTTTTTAATTTAATTATTTTTGAAAACAAAAATATTAACTTTAATTACCATAACGGTTTAATATATTTTCAGCAAATAAAAATAATACGAAGACTTTCTATTGTTATGACAAAAGAAATTTTTGTAAGTAATAACTGGTATACATGAACGGGTAACAGACGTCTACGCCATATGGTGACCTTCGACTTGTCTGGTGAGATCTAATATGGATCGAAACCAGTAGTTAATTAAGATGTTAACTACACTGTAATGGGTATTATTTAAATGCAGAAATATATTTTTTAGAATAATCAAATTTGAAATTTTACCATAAAAAAATATGAACACCAAAAAGTATTAACCCATTTTAATTCTTAATTATGAATCCATTATCCGGTTTTGGCGTTTAAAAAAAAACCGATTCACAAAAGCTAATGACTTTATTAAAATTTATTTACAGACCAAGACCAGAGCTAAAATAATCGTTGTCCTTACTTTTATCTTTTTATAAATAGTATAATGCCTAATTTAAATAAATTATTACAGGCAATTTTACTACCTGCTTTTTTACTAAGGCAGATAACGCATAATTGTAAATTATTAATTATTACTTTCAAAAGAAAAACTTAACCTATCTCGTTTTCTGAACGGCCAGTTACCATATTAATAGTGACATGATAAAATAACTGGTTTAAATTTTCTCTAATAATATAAACCTTTCCCAGCTTTTCCACCGATGCGAAGGAAGCAGTAAAGCAAATCTGGAAAATTTTAAACATTCATACGTGTCCCTTTTTGCTGGCACTTAAGTCGCTTTTCACTTATATTTAATTTAAGGACGGTTTTCCTGCTTTAGCGAATGTGCATTAATCTAATCTTCTTGCAAGAATTTGAAGACAACAAAAGAAATAATAGGCTGTTATTTATTTATAGCATTTTATGGTATTTTGACATAATTTTCTTCTAAATAAGTTTCCTTGCCAAAACTCGTATGTAAACCGAAGATTATTTTAAGAATGTATTGACCTGTTTCAACCAAAGAGTATAAAAAGAGGAAAGGGAATAGTTATTGTACCTTTACCCATTAAGTAATGGCTCAAACTTGAGACCTATCATGCATTAAGCGACCGATCCAGCCCGTCAGTCATTTCATTTTTGTTTAAAGTTGTTTAAAAACACAAGTTTTCTTAAAAGTATGGGTTTATTAAAACAATGAGTTTATTGCCTGCCAATAAAATAACATTTTGTTTTACAGTTAACAAAAAATGTTAATATTAACTTTTTTTCTTTCACAGAAATTCTACCTTTATATTTATGGAAAAAATTATTACATACTAATTTACAGTCACAAAAATTAAAATTTTTACCAAGAATAATGCTAAGTTTCAAGTTCAATCTTATTACATTTTTTATCACAATTTGTACACGTTTGTTCTCGCCCAACTTAAAGACAAAAACAAAAACATAAGTATTAAAATTTAGATTTATAATTTCTATTACTTTTAATCAAAAACACAATTCAAATTTACGTTAAGAGTGCATTTACGCTACACCTTGAGTCGGGCGAAAGGACGCGGAGACGGTGGGAGGAGACTAATAAACTCCCACTACCACAATTTTCGTATAGCCGCATTAAAAATATTATACTTAATTTAGGTTCTTCCAAATTCGGTGTATCGATGCTATGTTGTTTCCGATTGCAAGCCTACAGGAGATAACGTTTTTCGGTAACTATTTTTCACTTAAATGACATAAACTGTACACCATTTTAAAGGTAAGGAAATAATCTATACCTCTGCTGTAACGGATTTTTGAAATATGAGTTAAGTTAAGAGAAAATGTTATCTAAACATAAGCGATTTTAGGGTGACTTTCACTCAAGGAAATATTAAAAACTAAATCCAAATTTAAAAAAACTATTACAGCAGAAGCCTAGATCTAAGTGTTGGCTTTCATATAGTTTTTGAAAATTATGGACAACTTATACCGTTTTTGAGAAAAACATTATGCCCCGAACCCCAAATTAGATCCAATTTTCGCGGCGCGAATGGACTCTTAAGGTTTTAAATTATCATCAAATGTTGTAAATACCTCCAACAAAGATAAAGTCCAATAATTTTTTTTTGTTGCTTATAAAATACAAAATAAAATACATGGCGCACCATATATATTATTATTTTTTCTTGAAAAAATCTTACAAAAACCCACAACTTTTATTAAGTATGTCATATACCTATTTTTTAATACTTTGCGATTTATTTTAACTTTTCCAATATTTACCCTTCTCTCTGTCTAAGTCTATTGCTATAACATGACAAAATGACATTGTCAAATTTTAACCTGACATCTGAGTAAATAAATTCATAAAATTTATTGTGGTGTCAGTAAATTAAAAAAAAAAAAGTATGGATTTTCCTCAAGCTGAATTAATTGATATGATTTATATACTGGGTGAGGCGCAAAGAAATACTTTGTTGGCAGTAAGATTTACAAGGCGAAGTACCCCAATAGACGTGTACCGATAGGCAATCTCTTCAGTGTTTAAAGGAACGGTTTAATGCTAGTGGTAGTATTGAATATGAAAAACGGAAAGTGGTAAACCGGAATGCTACCAATGAGGAAAAAGAATTGGAAATTTTACTTAAGTTCAAGATAATCCCCAGGTCAGTAGCCGTCAAGTAGCTAGCTTATGTGATACATCCCAATCTACCGTTAACCGCGCCACTAGAAGCAAAATATCATCCCTTCCATGGAACTACACCAAGAACTTCTAGACCGCGATTTTGAACAAAGGGTAAACTTCGCACCGTTATAAATGAAGCAATAGAGGCCGATCCAAATTTTTT
>JAHBCN010026182.1:0-10919 GCA_019359885.1 Listronotus oregonensis | reverse complement strand
ATTTTATAGGTGGAATTTATGGATTTTAAAAATTTCTTGAATGCTCGTGGCATTTTCCAGAAATGTGGGTAATTCTGGTCTTAAGTAGGATCGATTTATGGCCAAAACGCAATTTGCATTCTTCTTTCCCCCACTATTGATTAGGAGGTTCGTTTTGATTTGCCCAGATCCTGTTGACATGCTTATCTGAATTTAGTTCATTAAATAACTGTGCTGTACTAGTGGCGCACCTACCGTTTTTATAATAAAGTTTAATTATCGATACTCCTTCCGCCAGTGACTAAACCATTTAGAGCAAGAAAAAGATTATAAGCCGAAATAATCGCAGACAAAATCGTTTGAGGTACTAAATTTTCATAAATTAAATATAAAGATAAAAAATTAACTGCATTATTCCATAGCAGAAATAACTGCTAACCTTGGACTGATAATATTCTAAACAAGACACTGACAATACTTTTATAATTTTAAAGCGTTAGTAAAAAGTATCCGCATTTTATTGAGTGATAAAAAAGTGACATTTAAGGCTTTCTTACTTTATAAGTTGGATAGGACAGGATATAAAAACAAAAATACTAAATAAAAAATAGTACTAAAGGTGAAAAAGCGTTACTTTCAATTAATTATAGGCCGATTATGTTCATAAAACGTATTTTATTAAAAACTACTGCATTAAATTCAAAAAACTAGTAAGCGTTGAAGAGAGGATCCGATGATCTTTAAAACGAGGTATCAGTCGACCCCCATTTCCATTTAAGAATTTAGGAGTAAAGCTCACTCCCCCCCTAAAACTAAACTAAAACTAAAATAAGCTCTTGCTCAAATGGCAGTAAAGCTTTTTGGTCCTTTGCCAAAAATATTAGTCAGAACTTTTGCACAAATTCTTTTCCACCCCTAATCTCTGAAGATGGAATTGTCTCTACCTCCAAAGGAAAAGCCGAACTATTTGCCAAACAATTTGCTGCCAATTCTACGCTTGATCCTCCTATTAATCTTCCTCTTCCAACAGTTGTCCCTGTTTCTCATAAAATGTCCGATATAATTTTTAAAGTCAAACAGATCAAGCGTATTCTTTCTTTCTTAATACTAAAATCGTCTGGGCTGGATGGCATACCAGCAATCGTCTTAAAAAATGTGCTCCCGAGCTTGCACCCATCTTAACTCGTCTCTTTCGAATCTCTTACGACACGGGCATTTTCCCGGAGAGTTGGAAAGCTGCACGTGTGCAACCTGCCCCCCAAAAAGGTTTAAAAAGCTCCTTCTAACTATAGACCTATATCTCTTCTTTCAGTTGTTTGCAAGGTAATGGAAAAATTAATTAATTCCCAAATCTTAAAGTATCTGGAAAAACATAAGATCTTACATGATAAACAATATGGATTCCGTCACAGTAGATTCACAGCTGATCTTCTTTCCTTTGTCTCACACAACTGGAACAAGTCCCTTGAGTTTCTTGGTGAATCCCAGATCGTTGCTCTTGACATATCCAAAGCTTTCGATCAGGTCTGGCATGATGGGTTTCTTAACAAACTTCCTTCTTACGGTCTTCCACCTAAGCTTTGCTCTTGGCTTTTCAGTTTCCCAGTGCCCCAGGGCTCAGTGCTGGCACCCACGCTGTTTCTTCTACACATTAACGATCTTCTCTCTTCCACAATCAATCCCATTCATGGTTTTGCTGACGATAGTACCCTCCACTCTAGTATTCAATTTCTTAAGCCACCGTGTAATTCTGATTTTAAAAACAAGCGCAGGTCAATGCAGATATCTCTTTCACAAGACCTTAAACTTATCTTAGATTGGGGCGCTAAAAATCGTGTTCAGTTTAATGCCTCAAAAACACAGTCATGTTCGCTGTCGCGAAAAAAGTCTGCGAATGCTCATCCCTTACATATGAGTGGCCAAGTTCTGCAGAACAAAGAGTCGTTTAATCTAGTCGGCATTACTTTTGAGAATAACCTCAACTGGCACAAACACCTTTCATCCATAGCTTCGGCAGCTTCAAAAAGATTGGATTCCTCTTTCGAGCCAGAAAATATTTCTCTTCTTCCAATCTGTACCTCTGTTGTATCCCAAATCAGACCCTTTTGGGAATATTGTTCTCATGTCTGGGGAATGGCGTCCCCTACAACACTTAGCATTCTGGACTCCATTCAAAAAAGAGCTGTTCGTCTTATTAACTCACAGAAAGGCTTCCTCTTCTTGCCCATCGTCGGGCTGTAGGGGATCTGTCGCTCTTCTATAGGTATTTTCACGGCTTCTGCTCAGATGAATTGGCCAGTATTATTCCTTCTCTGGCAGCTCCCAACAGAGCAACACGTAGTGCAACTTTTATGCATCCTTTTACAGTTCAGTTAGAGAGGCCCCGAACTTCCCGCTTTCTTCGTTCGTTTATTCCTAGAGTGTCAAGACTATGGAACCTGCTGCCCGCAGAAGTTTTTCCTTCTCCTCCCAATCTCCAAAAATTTAAGTCCCGTGTGAACAAACTCCCTCTCACCACACTGAAGACACCCACGGTACGTTAGTACTTAGGCATCAGCCTTCGTGGACTGTCCCAAGATAAAAAAAGCGCAAAATGTGTCCTCCTCGAAATAAAAATCGAAGGGTCCGAGTGATTTTTTCCTACCAACCATAGATATGAGAAATCGGCCTTGTTTCGTTTTCATTGGCCCACCCTGTATAGAATCTGTATTTGGTAAAATAGTTTTTTCACCTGCAAACATTACAAATTTTTCTTTTTTGTCAAGTTGTGCTAAATCATTTAAATATCATAAAAATAATAAAAGTTTAGGAACAGAACCCATAAAATATTTTTACTGTCGGACATTACATTATGTAACAACACAATCAAAAGCTTTAGCTAAATTATTAAAAACACCAGCTGATAAAACATCATTATTAAACGACGTGTATAACATCTATAGAAAAAATTAATATTATTGCATCATTTTTATTTTTATTTTTTTTGAATCCAAATTGATTTAAATTTAAAATTTTGTTTATCAGTGAAAGAAATCATTCTACGTTTTAAAATTTTCTAAATTATTTTAAGAGTTGGTTATAAACTAAATAGTCTAAAATTAGAAGGTGTATCCCAATCTCCCTCTTTATGAACTGGAATTATCACAGCAGCTTTAAAAAAATTAGGAAATTTGCCATTCAAAAAGAATAAATATATTGTATTAGCAAAAGGTTTTAAAGCTGAATTAGGAATTAAAGAAAATATTTTAATTGATAGATTATCCCTACCTGAAACCAAAGATAATGCTACTACGAATAGATGGTTCATTTAAATGGGGCGTTTTGAATCAGTTCGAAGATATCAATGCTTCCGTAAATGCGAATAAAATTAAGTCGGTAACCCCTGCCCCAGCGAAACAAACCGTGCGACATTGCCAATGTCGGGGTCGTTTTTGTACCTTATTCGGAACACGAAGTAGGAAAGCGGGCGGCTAAACGGATTGTGTTTTTCTAGTCGCGTTTCATCACGCCAATAGAAAAAGGGCCGCCGGCAACACTGTTTAATTTTTCGTTCAAGGATAGCGCGAAAATCTCTGAGAAATCGGCTCGCGTTAGCCAAAGTCCATTAGTTTTATTGAATGGTTTATCTTATCCGAGTAGTATTTCTTTGCTGAAACTGATCCAGGGCGTATTCAGACCTGGGTCAGGGGGGGGCATGGGGCTTAGGGACCTGAATCTGAAGTGACGAAGTTTAAATTGTCAAGTTGATTGTTTTAGTTTTTTTTTTATCTTAGGACTGTCCACGAAGGCTAAGGCCTAAATACTGTTTGAAGATTGGTAATAAGGAGTTTATTCACACGAGACTTAAATATTTGGAGATTTGTGGGAAAAGGAAAATCTTCTGCGGGTAGCTGTTCCAAACCCGGAATCTAGGGATGAGAGAATGAACAAAGTGGGAAGTTCGAGGCCTCTCAAGTTGAACTGTTCAGGGATGCATAAAAGTGGCACTACGTGTTTGTCTGTTGGGAGCTGCCAAAGAAGGAATTATACTGGCCAACTCTTCGGGGCAGAAGCCGTGAAAATATTATAAAAGAGGGAAAAAATCCCCTACAGCTTGTCGGGGGCAAGAGAACAAGCTTTCAAGTGTGGGGGTCATTGATAATACTAACAGCTCTTCCTTAAAAGGGAACAAGAATGCTAAGTGTTGTAGGAGACGCCATTCCTCAGACATGAGGACAATATTCTAAAGAGGGTTTGATCTGGGATACACACAGAGTATACAGATTAGGAGAGAAATACTTTCGGCTCGAAAAGAATCCAAGCTTTTGAAGCTGCTAAAGGGTATGGATGTAATGGTTTGGCCAAAAGTTATTCTCAAAAGTAACAAAATTCTTTTTTCAGAACTTGGCCGCTAAAGTAAGGTAATTTTTTAAAAACGGCTTTTTAAAAACTGGACAAGATTTTTGGCTCCCCAATCCAAGAATTTTTAGGGGCCCTTTTGGGAAAAAGATATCTGAATTGACCCTCGCTTGCTTTCCAAATCAGAATTACAGGGTAGCTTAAGAAATTTAATATTAGAGTGGGGGTACTATCGTCAACAAAACTATGATAGGATTGGTTAAAGAAAAAGAGAAAAAACGTTGATGTGAAGAAGGAACAGAGTTGGTGCCAGTACTGAGCCCTGGGGCACCCCAATTAATTGGATAAAAGCTGGAAGTATGACCATTACAATAACTGATATAGTAGATTAGAAATAAAACAGGAAAGCCAAGAACAAAGCTTAGGTGGAAACCGTAGTAAGAAATTTTTAAAAAGCCCATCATGCTATACCTGTCAAAAGTTTAGATATGTCAAGAGAATGATCTGGGGAAATTTACCAAGAAACTAAAAGGGACTTGTTCCAGTTGTGTGAGACAAAGGAAAGAAAATCAGCTGTGGATCTTCTGTGACGGAATTCATACTGTCTGTCATGTAAAGTTTTGTGTTTTTTGAAATCCTTTAATATTTGAGAATTAATGACTTATTCCATTACTTTGCAAACAACAGAAAGAAGAGATATAGGTCTATAGTTAGAAGGGAGAGTTAAGATGGGTGCAAGCTCAGCGGCACATTTGTTCAAAACGATTTCTGGTATGCCATTCAGTCTAGACGATCTTTTGGTATTGATAAATTTTTATATGGGCAACTGTTGGAAGAGGAAGATTAACGGGAGGATCGAGAGTAGAATTTGCAGCAAATTTTTTGGCAAATAGTTCGTCTTTTTCTTCAGAGGTAGAAACAGTTTCATCTTCAGAGAATAGGGGTGGAAAAGAATGTGTGCAAAAGTTTTGACTAATGTTTTTGGCAAAGAACCAGAAGGTTTTACTGCCATTCGAGCAAAAGAGGACTTTATTTTTTATCTGACTGTTAAAATGGTCTTTGGTTTGACGGTTTTCGGGACTAGGGTTTTAAAGAAACTTTTTGTGGGCTTGGATTTTTAAAAGTTCCTTTTTCACGGATTTAGGAAAGCATGGTTTGTAATTTGAAGGTTAGGAGTTTTTTTTTGATAAAAGGAATATAGGTTTTAAATGCCTAGTTGAATTGTTTGGTAAATTGTTTGCAAATTTTAGAGAGATAGTGAGTGGAAAAGCGGTAGGATCCTATGGGTAGGGGAAAAGGATTCTTTCAGACCATCACAGTCCGCCGACTTATGGTGCAAGAAGGTGAGGTGTACATTTAGTTCCCTTCCGAAATAATTTTTTCAATTTTATCAAGCTGTTAATATTTTCAACGTGTATTTTTAACCAAAAATATTTGGAAATCCAGATTTGACAACTTTAAACCATTTTCACGCTTTCGATGTTCGAGCAAGGGGGGCCCTGCCCCCCCCTTAAATACGCCCATGAACTGATCTGTTTGTAATTTCCTTAAATGTGTTTAGAAATTCTTTCACGTTTGTTGGTTTTAAGAGAAATGTTTTATTAATTATAATGTTATCCATATAATTAAGTGTATTATTATTAAAAATAATATCTTTAGATACATTTAAAGCTACGAAAAAATAAAAAGAATTTAATGAATTACTAATTAATGATGGGGGTTATTTTGATATTTACCTTAAATTAGTATATTGCTACACTACAATTTATTTAAGTTTTGTTACTTAAAATTTAAAATTAAAATGTATTTCTTCTTCTTTTAAAAAGATTTGCTTCCACCAAGTAGAAGTATTATTTCTTTTTAATTTATTAAAGATTTGTTCCTTAAATTTTAAAACCAAAATTAGTTTTTAAGGCCTAATCTTCGCAACTAGTCAGATTGTTTAATTATTCTTAAGGATAAACACAATAAAATTGCAAGTACATTACAGCGAGAGTCAGAACAAAGTCTTCGAGCGCCCCTTAAATATATGTGAAACCGGGGACCCTTTTTTAATTTCTTTCCTGTCGTTCGGGCTTATTGAACTTCTGCACCCCAAATTCCATTTTTTCTTGTCTTATTTTACTTAATTGTTTCGATATATTTTTTGTGCATCCACTAATTTTTTCGTGTCGGTGAAGCTGTCTTTTTAAAGTAATAAATCTATTGGGAATAGGGAAAGAGAAAATTCTGGTTACCAAATTGTGTTTTTTTCCTTACTTTAATATTTGGAGGTTGGGAGGAAATAATATACCTCTGCTAGTAGGTGAATTTTTATTTTAGGGTTCTAGGGATAATAACTTATAAAATAAAATTTCTATATGCAAACTTTACTTTATTTTGCGTTTTCTTACTTAAATTCTTACTTAAATTCGTACAAGTTCTATCGTTGACTTTCCGAAAAAAATTTGTTACTTAATTAATTTGATACATGAATTTTCGAAAATTTTAGAACATGGCAGAGACGAAATGGGTTACTTTTGGGTTAATATGGCAAAAACCAGGGCCTTCTTAAATTAGGAATGAATGGTTCCATCAAGGTAGCAGGGGTAAATCAGCAAAGTCAATAAAAAATTCACTGGAATTTGTAGCTAATTTGTTGCTTATTAGTTGCGAAAAAAAAAGGGATTTTGTTGCTCAAGCCGACTTAAAAAAATCGGAATTACTGCTATATTGATATAAAAAAAGCAGAAATTTTTGATAGATCGAATTACCTGTCGACTGTATCACAGGATTTTGTTGCTAATTTGTTGCTATAAATTTTCAATATCAAAATATAAGAAAAACATTTTTTAATTTTTGTTTTGAAAACATGTACCTTGAATTTTTTTTTCCAGTTATCGAGGGGAAAATTTTTTTGTGGCTTTTTTGAAAAAAATTGATTTTTTTAGTACCAGCAAAAAAAAAATTTAATCATTCACCGATTTTTTAAATTTTTTTTAATTTTTTTGCTTATATCATTTTTTTTTAAATTTTTACGGCAGTGATTTTGTTCAGGCAAGTTTAAAATTTCCTCTATTGATGAAACTATTTTGTTGCTGGTACTATAAAAAAATTTAGTGCTTGCCCGCACAGCCGTATAATGTAAAAAAAAGAAAACAAGGTAGCTGTTTCGAAAAAATAAAAAAAAAAAATTTGGAAATTTTAAACTATTTTGTTGTTTATATGCAACAGCAAAAAATACTGCCTCGATAGTGGGAAAAAAAAAAATTTAAATTCAAGGTAGCATATAAGGAAAAAAAAATAAAAAAAAAAAAATTTTTTTGGTTTTTTTTAAAAAAATTTTTTACTGGTACTTAGAAGCAATTGAGGCTTGTTTTTAAACAACAAAATCATCCCCCCGATAACGTGGTAAAAAATAAAATCTATAAGGTATCATGTTTTCAAAAAAAAAGTTTTAAAATTTATTTCTAATATTTTAATATTACTTATTTATAGCAACAAATTATCAATAAAATTCTGTGATACAGTCGACAGGTAACTAACGATATATCAAAAATTCCTGCTATCTTTATATTAATATAGCAGTAATTTAATTTTTTTAAATTATCTTGAGCAACAAAATCCTCATTTTAGCAACTAAATAGCAACAAATTAGCTTCAAATTCCAGTAAATGTTTTATCGAGTTTTTCTAATTTACCCCTGCTAGCTTGATGGAACTCGAATGAATAATACATCGTTTGTTGTGTGTAAGTGTTTCCTAATCATTTAGGATGGGTTTGGAGATCCAGACGCATATTACTTATAATATTAATCCACTTAATTATATGGCTAACATTGTTATAAATAAAACATTTTTTTTTGAAGTTCAACAAATTTAAAAGAAATTCTAAGCACATTTAAAGAAATTAAAAATAAATAAACTTTAGTTTGGGATAATCAACAAAATATTTTATTAACTTTTTAATTCAGCTTTAGAAGCTTTAGCTAATACAATAAGTTTATTTTTTTGAATAGCAAATTTCCTAAATGTTTAAAAATGCTGTGATTATGCCAATTCTTTAAAAAGCAGATTGTAAAACGCCTTCTAATTTTAGACCAATTTGTTTCTACAAACACCTCATGAATTCATTGATCAAGTTGTGATCGGGTTAAGATTCTTCTTTATAATTTTTTTTTCCAACACCCCCAAAGAAGCAAATCTGGCGGTGTTAGACCCGAAAATCGTAGTGGGGAGAAACGAGATTCTTGATTAACCTTTCACAGGCTTACATCTGCAAATCTTAACTTTACGACGATAAAAGAATCGATCCATAAAAAACAAACACACCATGCATTTGGTCATATTTTAGTATCGGGCTTTTTTTCTGGACTACATCATGAGCGTTGCATAGCCGAGTCTAATGGTTTATTCTCATTAAATACCCATAAAAAGTGCGAAACGCGCCCAAAGGAGTTTTAACTTCAATAAAAGTTAAGCTACTACTACTACTTAAAGCTATCACAGAATATACCATTCTTACCTAACTATGGGACTCAACGATTTCTTTATTATGGTTGCCGGATAGCGAACCAAATATAATTTTTGTGCTATTTCTTTTTTTTACTTTCAATATAAACTGATATCATATCAATTTTTTTTTTTAATTTTGTTAAGTCATTTTTACAAATTAATATGTAAAACTAAAATTGACGTTAGATGTTCATAGCAACTAGAGTGTCAACATAGTTTCGTTTTTAGGATATTGGCTTTTGTTTTATAGCCTACTGTGGTTTAAAGTAATTAAGTTTAAATAAATCGCATAAAAAACTAATATCACCCATGGCGTGTTAAATTTTTGAAAAGAGAATTTAATATGCTAGCTTATTCTGCTTTGTCGAAAAAGGTACAATCCTATATGCAGGGCCGCCGCCAGAAAAAAATGTAAAGGGGGTCAAAAAGTTTAAGTTAATTTACTAATCTAGAATTAATTGAATTAAAAACACAAATAAAAATAGCACAACTTTAATTTCTAAATAATAATCATATCCATTTAAATTCTTGAGCGATATTGTAAAATTTAAGGATTTAGACAGAAATTGTTCTATTTTAGATAATTTTTAAAAACCCAGGGGGGGGCGACGGACTTTCCCTAACTCCCCCTGCCGGCGACCTTGCCTATATGACAATAAAGCAATATAATAATTATTATTATAAATTTAATTTGTTTATATAAATATCCTGAAATGAATTTTTGCTTCGTTAAATATGAAACTAAAAATAATACAGTTCTAGTAAAAAAAAATAAAATATGAGGCTTTTCTCCAGAATAAGAAAAGATATGTATTTATTTTAAATTCTATATAAATCCAAATTTTTTAGTAAATTGTGAAGGGACAGTTTACCCTTGCGACAACATAACCAGAAACATACAAATATTTTATTATTTCTTTAAATGAATGAACCTAATAAAAATATAAAAAATGTTAAATATTTTTAAATGGGCGTCCTCTGTTAATAAAAGACAAGATTATTAAAAAAAAAAAAAAATTTAAATTTACTTACAAATTTAAAGGAATACCTACACGTCGACATGTTTCGATGATTCTCGTCAGGGTATATCCATATTTAATAAAAATAATTCATTTTAAAGAAAGTTTACTTACAAATGGGGATAACTCTTATTATTTTAGCGAAAAGAAATTACTAATGAAATGATAATTTTAGTGTCTCTTTGACAAAACTTTTGACGTTTACATTTTGTTTTATTGTTTAAAGGCATACACATATCCATAAAGATTAAAATTATTTTAGCCACATACGTATATGTTAAAAAAATAAAACAATACAGTTCTACATAAATTAACAACTTTCCACGCAATATCAAGAAAAAACATTAACGTTAAATCTGGAATCTTAGCTTTTTCCCACCTACGCTCGCCCAGCGGTTTTATGCCAGTGCATATCTATAATTCGTAACAAAAAGGGCGAACAGACATAGAACAAATTTCGTTTCGCAACATCGTCGCGCAACGTTCGGTGTTTCGATAAATTTTTTTTTAAAAAAAACAACGTCGTATAACCTATAGCAGAACATTCTGACTTTCCATATTTTTCCATGTACCATTTGAATTAATAAAAATAAATGTATTGGTGCGCTCTTGTTACGCATTCCCGTTCAAACTTGCAAACAGACGACGCAACATCAGCCCATATCATCTCTTTGAAGTGACACTGAAAAACCGAGAACTAATGGGACGCCGTGATGTTTCGATGTTACCGAGTTATGCTGTTACGATGTACCGTCCACACATGTTACGCGAACATGATACTAACGTGTTACGATACGATGTTTTGTTCTATGTCTGTACGCGCCTTAATATGAGAACATTCTGACGTTCCATCTTTTTCCCCGTACCATTTTTATTAATAAAAATAAATGTATTGGCGCGCTCTTGTTACGCATTCCCGTTCAAACTTGAAACAGACGACGCAACATCAGCCCATATCATCTCTTTGAAGTGACACTTAAAAAAACCACAACTAATGGGACGCCGCGCCTGATGTTTCGATGTTACCGAGTTTGCTGTTACGATGTACCGTCCACACATGTTATGCGAACATGATACGAACGTGTTACGA
>JAHBCN010026181.1:0-10850 GCA_019359885.1 Listronotus oregonensis | reverse complement strand
AAAAAACTAAGTACGTTGTTTCAGCATTGAAAGTTTAAAAAAAAAATAGGACAGTAAGCCGAAACCGCTTTTTTTCTTTTTTTTAGAATAAGGGATCTGGTAAAAAAAAACATACGAAAAGGGGACACCCTGTACATTAGGAGCCATTTACTAAAACCTTAGTTTAACGTAAATCAAAAATTTACACTCTTTCATTGCAAATGATATGAATTATTTTTATATTATTATTAGACAACTATACCGGGTGGTGCGTCGCCGAGCGGAACATAGAAAATCCCATGTAAATTTTAAGGGAGTCAATTATTGGCTCCCCTGTACATTTTACAGAAAAAATATAAGATAACTTTTTAAAGAGACCAACCAGACAAACCCTCGGTGCCAAGTTTCAAAAAATTTTAATAAGCAAATCTTGAATTATTCCATTAACTATAATTGCAAAATTACCAAATTTCCGGTTCAGGTAAAACCAAACAGACACCAGCCACCAGCAAACAATTTGTTAAAAGGCTTTGTCAAATCTGACGTACAGCCGAATACAAGGAATGTTTTTTTTGTTTCATCAATCTCACAACCATTACATTCAAAGTAAAAGACACGTTAACATTATTTTTTGATCAAACCTTTTATTTAATGTAGGTAACAATTAAGTTTAACTAATAACAATTGCTATCGATCATTAAAAAAATAATTTTATCATACTAGAAAACCAATAGCAGGATCTGAAATATTTTCAATTTATTTTCCCATCAAGCCTATCTGGTCCATTTCAACCATTAAACGTATTGTCAGTAAATTCAAGTCCAAAGCCATCGCAATACATAATTGTAAATGTTTAACTAAGAAGATTGAAAATAGATCCGAAAAAAGAGAGAACTGAACCCTTAATAATTTACTAAGTGTGGAAAAATAAAATGAAATAAAATACAATAACTTTTTTAAAAATAATACAGACTTACATAAAAACATTAATTAATCAAATGTTCAAACAACCCCCCATTAACAGCTAAACAATATCCCAACCGATCATAAAATTAATTTCTAACGTTGCTTAGTTGATATTCAGAAATTTTATTACATTCTAACGAAATAGCGTTTTGTAGGCGGTTTAGATTCTCAAATTTTACATTTTTTATAAATGACTTTTTTTAAGTGACCCCAAAAGGAAGTCATTCGGTGAAAGACCGGGTGACCTGGCTAAAAAGTATCCGGTACCGTGGACCAATAATATTTCCGTTAAAAGCATATTCCAGGTATTCTTTAACCATACGGGTATTATGGGCGGGGCAACCATCCATTTGGTACCAGATTATTTGATCTTTCCAACAACTTCTTTTAAGGCCATTCTTCGCTCTTCATCTCCTTCCTGCAGCTCTTGATGTTTTTCGAATTTATACGAATAATATTTGTGTTTTTCCAAAGTCGCAGTACCGTTGATGATGTTTATCTACCTCTTGCCCAAGAACCCTCCCACAAAACCATTTTTTTTCCCCACACTCAGTAGAATATTAAGATCTCTGTTCTCTTTTCTTCGGCTCTATTTTCATATCCTGAGTTGAACATTTACAATTATTTATTACGGTACCTTTGGACCCCGAACTTACTGACAATACGTTTAATAGTTGAAATGGACGGAATGGGCTTGGTGGAGAAATAAAGGAAAACATTTCAGCTACTGCTCCAAAACCGTTTCCCGCCTAATGCCACTTAATTATAACTACTTTTTCGTTAATTGAATAATTCTTTTTTTTTTTTTAAAAACAGACTGTCACTTTTCCCCAAACAGGGACAATATTCATTTTACTGGTGTCTGTTTGGTTTTACCCACTGACCCCAAATGGACCGGTAAAGGGTATCAAATGCGCGGTTCAAAAGTGAGTTTTTATGGGCAAAAAAAGTGTCCGTGCGCCGGGCTCTAGTCATCTCTTAGGGTCCTAAATCATCGCAGAACGGACTAGCGGGCGAGTTTATTTACAAATTCGTCGCCGGCCAGTTCACTACCTCCTCCGCTCGAGTAAAGGGAGTAGTGGCCAGTTCCGTACTTTCGTCAATTGATGACCAGACAAAATATATATTACACTGGTTAAAAAACCATGGTTACTGTTTTTTAATCAGTGAAACAAATTGGTTTGTTTAGTGTTGTTCTTAATCAAAAATGAACATATTATCCATTGTCAGCTCCTTAAATTCCTCTAGTTCTTCTGAATGTTACAGCTATGGAAAGCCACAAATTTTTGTACTGGTTCACAACTGATGAGTTGTGGGTTTAAAAATAATAAAAAATGGCGAATACGATTTAACATGACTCTTTTGGCCTACCTAAGAATTAACTTTTTGTTTCATCTATGTAACACAATCAAATTAAAAATCACTATAATTATTTATTTCGGATTAAAAAAACTAAAAAAAAATGTATTGATTAATCTAAAAAAGTCAGTAAGTATGATTACAACATAAACTATTCCCTTGGAGCATATACCTACTAGAGGCAAATCTTGCCGCTTTGAAAACGATCATTTGTGCAAGAAAGAAAAATTAGGTATAACCTTTTTTCCCCAACGTACCCTTTCGGTGAAAAGAATATATTACCCCGCTTGCGTGCTGGGTTTGTTTTGGTCTCTCCGCGTCGATCTATCGGCACTATTTGGAGCCACGGAGAAAGGTTTATCCTATGATTCTTTTTTCTCTTTCGCACTGCCAAAGGCAAGGCTGCCTCTAGTAAATAAATACTCGTTTTGTATAAATACATTTAAGATGTTTAGAATCCTTTTTATCGCTATCAAAAACATAAGTGTAAGCAGGAAAAGAGTTAAGTTATTTGTATAAACATTTTTTTACCCTTTTTTTTTATAAGTCTGTTCCAATCTCGCAAAAACCGTTTATTGCATCCCATTACTGATCCCCCAGCAAAAAAACCCTTTAAATATATAGAAAGCGTTCAAACTCCTGTTTTTGAACTGACATAAAACTTTTTAAAGTCGACAGTCACCGTTTAATAAATTCTAACAGTTTCCAAACCATTTTAAGGGTCAAAGACTGGGGGCTTGAAATTAACCCTATCTTTTATTAGCCCCTATTTTTTCTATTTATATTTTTGCAATATTAATTTTGTTAACTCATGGTTTATATTACTACCTAACATAATTTATATATGTATAGAAACGCAAAATAAAAGAATTTAGTATCTAAATATATAAAAAATATATTATATAAATATAAATTAATTAATGACATACAAATTTCTAAGTCCGGAACTGGCCCTGCTTTTTAAATACGCATGCTTAATGACACTATCGTTTGTTTAGTCCAGGTCGAAAAACCTTGCCATAAATGCGATTAGTCATTATATATCTAAAGTTGGGGTTATCTATGGTTTTACCTGAACTGAAAATTTGGTAATTTTGCAAACATTTAATTGAATAATTCAAGATTCGCTTATTAAAATTTTTTGAAACTTAGCACGAGGGCTTGAAAAGATTGGCCTCTTTTAAAAAGTTATCTTACATTTTTTTCTGTAAAATGTACAGGAAGCCAATAATTGACCCCCTTAAAATTTACATGGGATTTCCTATGTTCCGCTCGGCGACGCATCACCCGGTATAAATATATATGTAATTTTCTACCTAAAACCACCAAAATGTCAATTTTGAAAAAAAAAAATGGAACATATGTTTTTCACCTGAAATGACCTGAGGTTACCTACCTTGCATAATCCCATTTGAATGACAAAATCTAGTGCTCTCAAACCTCGTATAAAAATTTCCTAGTGTCCTCCTCGGACAATTTCAAATAAATATTTTTAAAATCTTCATTGTTAACTAGTTGCTCAAATACTATGCTGTCGAATTCATACTAGGTAGATCCACCACTGCGAGTAACTTTATTATATTTGTTCCGCCTGAAATGAAACCCCGCCAAGTGAAATGATTTCTAGTTGTTCTTGTTTTGAACTTATTTTGTTCGAAATGCAAAAAAACGTTTTTACTAACCTTTTGACATTCTAATATCTTAATTTCACGTTTGATCTTCTTTTTCCTTACTGGTTTTAACGTTTTGATTACAACTCTTTCTCCTTTGGGTTCGTGAACTGCTTCAAAAACTAAAATGGGTGAAATATGAATGTATGTATGATTCTAGCTTATTTATAGTAAAATAATATTCAAAAAAATTATTTTAACTCATTTAATTTATTCATAATGAGCTTAACTCATTTCTCATACGAAAGAGAATTTCCACTTTGCATATTCCCAAAAAATACATATTTTATACAAGTGGATAAGAGGCAGATTCTTCCTCCCCGCGCAGCCTGCATATTGTCGGACCGTTGTATATTTTTAAATGACAACGACCTATCAGTGCCCCTGCTCCTTGTCTTATCTGAGTGCGCTCCAAAAGAAGCTGTCCGTTTTTTTAAAGTGTCTACTATGATCATCGCATATATTTAACCAGGTGACGCATCCCAACGATCTATGTGTTGTTTTTATGACTCTTCTTATAATTGTATTTTGTCACGGGTGTTTATAGTCTAATAACTGGCCCTGGGGCATTTAAACTTTTAGATATACCGGCTCATAACGACATAAAAAGTCAGGTTGGAGACAACATCTTGGACGTGAGACGAGACCAGATGATTCCCCAATACTCATTTAACAAAAACTTCGAAGTAAAAATTTTATTTCAAAGTGAATGGAACGTCCCGATCTCCCCAGCACGTTTGGGCACATCATCTGGTACACAGATGGATCCAAAACCGAGCAGGTAACTGGAGCGGGCGTGTACAGTGAAATGAGGAACTCACATTTCTCCATTTCACTAGAAACACACAGCTCTGTGTTTCAAACGGAAATATATGCTTAAAAAATATGCTATAAAAATAAGCGGATCTGCATAATAACAGACAGCCAGGCATCACTAGGGGCACTAGCAAACTCCAAGGTAACGTCCAAGCTGACATGGAAATTCCAAAAAGAATTGAAAGTCCTGGGAGAACGCAACAGGGAACTCTTCTGTGGGTACTGGGATATTCGGATGAGCTAGCGAGACAGACAGATCATTCACAGCATATTTTGGACCAGAACCTGCTCTAAAAGTGACCAAAACATAGCACGAGGGCAAACTAGGATATGGATTCGAAACAAACACTTTATAAAGGGCCCATCCAAAAGAACGAAGGAAAAACTACTTAAACAAAGTGGAAAAAGATTTCGCACAACAGTAGGGCTGCTAAGAAGGCACGATAGCCTAAGAGGACACCTACACAAAATAGGCTCATACAATGGGGACTCAAGTTGCAGAATGTGCGATGAGGGGAAAGAAAGAGCCTACCACATTCTGTGCGAATGTAAAACGTAAAATCACAAAAGACGGGGATTATTTGTGCAACCGAAAATGAGCCCACAGGAATATATCAACCAACCGGTTTTGGGACAGCCAAGCGGCTCTGAAGGCCATCAGTTCTTAAAAAGTTAATTCCAAACTAGTGGGGGACTGTATACAGGCCCTGAAAAAAGTTGTCTTGGCAAACAAACTTACGGTAGCCTGGGTACCAGGCCACGAGGGCCACCCAGGTAACGAAGAGGCCGACGATCTAGCCAAAAGAGGATCAGCCATGGAAATGATAGGCCCTGAGCCATTTTGTGGAATCTCGGCAAGCCTCTTTAAAGCCTTTATTAAAAGCTGGGTAGACAGATAGTTTCAAAGCTGGTGGGTACAAACACCAGGACAACGACAGGCAAAGCAGTTCATTAAGACCTGCTCGGCCAAGTTTACCTCGGACCTACTGAGTCACAGCCGTAAGGTCGTAAGGATAACGGTAGGTCAACTAACAGAACATTGCAAACTCAACAAGCACCTGGAAAGAATAGGCCTGGTGGAGGATAGCCTGTGTAGGTTCTGCCAGGAGGCTGAAGAAACAGCCGTACATGTGTGGTGCCACTGCGAAGCACTATGTAGGCTTATGTTTACTAGGCTTGGTGTGGAAAAGCCAAAACCGGCAAGATATATGGAGTGGCCAGTGTCAAGACTCTGAAGTCTAGTTAAGAAGACCGGCCTGGACAAGGTACTCTAAAGAACGATAGGAAAAACCACAATAAATCTGGTAAGGTTGCAGTGGTTGAGGTCATTTTTGCCATCTCCGCTCAAATAATCGAATCTAATCTAATCTAACCCGTCTTGGGGTTATACAGACTTGTAGAAGAAACAAGATTAGTGGGAGAATTGGTATAAAAGAAAATGGGAGATTAGGAATCAAAAAGCCCAGAAATCTGCGCTGCCTCCGGTAGTAAATTAGGGAAGAAAAGAAACGGCCCTGCTAGTTTATCTGCATTCTCAATGTCATCTATTTCCGGAGTGACCAGAAACTTAAGGAAGTCTGTCGTTCCTGGTCACAAATCTCCTATAGGTCGTGCAACTCGTGCAGACACTCCATCGTGATCTCGGATGTAAAACGAAAGGAATTCAAGGCAAGGCTTTCAGGGCAGCTTGACTCTCTAAGAAAATGTGTATGATTTGGTTGTGATATCGTCATCAACATTTTAATACTCATATGGATCACCAAATACACTGCAATTTATTTTTGTAGGTATAATAAACATATACAGAATAAGAAATAAAAAAAATATTCTTACCTGTACTGTACTTTCCACTGCCGATTTTTTTAATAATAAGGTAGTTGTCAATGTCGTCATAATTTGGACTGAAGGTATCGTACTCATAGAAACTTTTTGGTTTATTTGATAAAACGTCTGGATACACTCTAGATACTGTCTTTATTTGGTTAGATCTTGAATCACTAAAAAGAACAATTTTAAGTTTACACTGAAATTAACTTTTTTTCTCGTTCTCTTAAAAAAAATCATGGCCATGACTTTGACTAGCCATATATATTGAGCATAATGATTCGTTTAGATCTTTTATTGAATTGTTAAAACCTCCCAGAAATAATACACTGTAATGACAAAAAAGTCACATCAAAGGCACATGTTCTTCAACTCAGGTAGCTAACTTCAAATGCGATGCTTTAACCAGCCTATTTACAGCTGAATATGTGTTTGAATTTACAATAAACAATACTCTGGAATTCAATCAGAAAATTGCTCATTTTGGTAAAGAGCACGATATTTGAACTAAATACTCTGAATAGTTTCACCAAGATCCACAGGCCAACAGACTCGTAAAAAAAATATTTTTTTCGATTAATTTAAAGAATATTACAGAAAACGTATTTTTAAGCCTTCCATGAACAAAACTCTTCAGGCTATTAACAATAAATTTGTCAAACAAAAGGAAATTTTATGTCCTTTTAAATACCTCTTAGTTCAGTAAATGAAGGGACAAAGCTGTAAATAATCTGAACAGTTTTTCCTTGTGGTGCAATTGGTTAGGTCTTTAGGGATGCGTTCGAGTGAAAAAAAGTTTATCAACATTAACAGGTAGGAAAGGGCTAAAAATGGCGCCGGAAATAGGTTTCCCACTAATATCTGCCAAAATATGCGAATTGGAGAATTTTTTTCGACACAAAAAAAAAGATCGCCTTCTAGTCTACAAAAATGGTCTCCATAATTATTTTCGAAAAGTCGATAGTTTTCGAGATAACGAGACCCAAAAGTCTCCTCATTTCAGCTGCTGCTCTATCGGTAGAATGCCGCTATCTCCATGGATTCACTTATAAGCGGCCGGACGAATTGTTCCATTACTCGGGCAATAATGTACATTTTTAATCATTTAAATTTATCGGAATGGGAAAAACCCCTACCTTTTATTGCATATGAGTTTGGGTCCATTCTGATTTTTCTAGAATATTAAAAAAAAGGGTTAAAGTTTTTTACAATATTTTATATCAATTTTTTGACTTTTTTTTAAAAAATGGTTTGTTATTAAAATTCTTTTTTATAATAAGATTTTTGAAAAAATTTTCCCTTTTCCATCTTTCTTGCGTTTTATAAAACATTGTTTTGCCATCTGCATTTTTTAGCCTACTACCACATCTATCCAGTGTGGAATGTAATGGATTTTTCGACGGCCATTTTTCAAAAAAAAATTGGAAAAAAACCCAAAGGGAAATTTAAAGGTGTATGGAAGCCCAATGCTATGGGCCCCCTTGATAAAAAAAAATTTTAGCCCAGTATGAAAAAACTATCAGAGTTGGCCCCGCCGATTCTGCGCAAAACGAAATTCCACGAAATTTTAATGTGTTGCCTACTTACACACTGATAAATCAGTGTAGTTGGGGAACTCATTATTTTATGAATTAGTACCGTTTTTTGTGATTATATTTTGGTTGCAGAAGTTTTTTGGTTTAAAAAAAACCTTCTTATTTTAGTGATTAGTGTTTATTAAATTGTTACTATAATTTTGTGTTTATTGTTTGTTACTTATAATATCGTAACAAAATGACTAGCAATCCAAGGGTAACATACCCGGCATTTTTTACTTTAGGTAAGTATTTCTTATATTTAAATTAGGTGCTTCTTATGAGACGTTAGGTAACCAAATAAATAATAATATATCAATTATGAATAATAGAAAATGAAATTTCATAGGAAATAGCAGTGAGAAAAGTAAGGCAATCTTAACTATCTTTCAGATGATTTAGATGTTTGTTTATTTCGGGATTATTAAAAAAAATAAGGTTTACATTTAGGTACTTTTATTTCATTTAATAAGTTAGTACATTCTTTTAAAGGATCAAAATTATTAATTACTGGGCAGACAGGCAAATTTTAATATATACAGGTCCCTCTAATTGAATGAAAGAAAGTACAATTTTATGTTAAAGTTCCTTTTTGTTTTGTCTGTATTTGTTTAAAAATAAATTATGTGTTTGGTTTCCTAATCTTACATTATCAACTTTTTAAGTTCGACATACTGTAGGCACATAATATTTAACGGATACTGTTACAATGGATACTCGGGTACCAAAGGTTACTAAACATTTTTAACCACTGTTATTCTGCCTCATAAATGTTTGTTATTAGTGAAAAGTATCCAAAAAAGCAGTTAAAAAAATTTTTCCTTTTTTTTAATACAACCAAAATCTTAGGATTAGATTAAACCATTTAACTATCTTGCCCTTCTTTATCAAAAATTGGTATAAGTAGATGTAACTATCATACAATGTTTAAAATTTTATTTTAAAAATCGTGTTTTTATTTATTTACAAAGATTTTTGGTAAAAATACAAAACCCCCAAAAATATCGCCCATTTAAATAGAAGGCTCCATTTTTCCCTTTTTATTCTTCTATATTATATCAGATGATAAAACCCAATATTACACAATAATTTTAAATATTCTATGGTAGTATCGTTTAATAACCAAAATTTTGTGCAAAAATAAAAAAACAGGAATGTTTGAATTTGACATTTGATGATGTCAACCTTTTTAGATAGTAACAAAGAATAATGGAAGCCCGGCCCGAACACTATTTATTGGGGAAACTCCGCGGGGCCAACCCCCATCCCCGCTGCCCTGCAGCCTGGACAATTTTGTTCTACAGTATTGGGCTTCCATACACCTTTAAACTTCCTTGGTAAAAACCATTTTTGTAGATTTCGAGGTAATCTTCATTTTTTGTCTGAACAAAAATTCTTGAGGGGCCATTTTCAGCAGATTTCCCCGTCCGAATCGTGATAAACTTTTTCTCGCTCAAAAGCATCCGCAAAGACCTAAGAATTGCGCCACAAATGAAAATTGTACAGATTTATTTACAGTTTTGGGTACTTTCAGGTCTTCAGTTATTGGACTATCTCTGAAACATTTAATTTAGAAATTCCTGGCAAATTAAAACCCGTTCAAATTTTATGGTCAAATCCCAAATTTTGTAAAGATATCTGCATTTTTCTTGAAATTAGAGAAAGGGGTGTATAGCACGCCTACCAGCCGACCAATCAGGCACGTAAAACTAGAGATAAAGGTTATATTGCTAATTTTCTTTCTCTCTCGCACGCTTGTTCGCATGGCCGAGTGGCAAGACTGCCTCTAGAATATATATGTTGAAAGTACCAAACCATACCTTACCTCTTCTTTTCTAGCACTGCACTATTTTTTCTACTCAGCTCAGTGGGGGCGTCAAAATCATAGTCTAAATTAATCTCGTGATACATGTAAGAACCCATGTTGACAATATAACAAAGACGATAATAAAAAAACTATTTTTAACCGCGCCACTCACAACATAAATATGTATATATGTAGAAATAAGTTAAATTTTGTATAGTATTTATATTGTTAAAACAACGTGTCTACAAAATATATGCTATTTAAAATAAAAAAATTTTTTTTTACAAAGTACTAGTCTAGTCTAACAATTTCACCATACATAAACTTTGCACTATAAAAATTTTTAAAATTTTTTAAAAAATTTGAGTTTTAATTAAACCTGTTTTTATTTTAAAGGACTTTCTTCTATTTTTTGAATGCATATATTTTTTTATATTGCTATCTTTGTTTAATTAACTAGGTAAATAAACATAGCGGGCGAACACATTATAATATGATAATAATATTATGTAGATAGAGAATATCCGGAGGAAATAGTTCGGATTATTTAGACAGAAATATCCAAAATTTTCCCCTTAATAAGTAAGTACAGTAAGAAAAAAAAAAAAAAAGTTTCGAAAAAAAATTTAAAAGTATACCAAAAGCAATCTACAATGGACGATGGACCCCAAATAAAAAAATTAAGATAATTCATTTATTTTTTAAAGATAAAAGGGGAAACGCTATAGGTATCTCAGACTTCTGTAAAAAACGTAACGGCCATTCAATCGGGAAAATTTTTTTTCCCTTTCGTAAAATAGGCTTATGGCAGCTTCTAGAAAAAATTCGTTAAAAACCAAAAAGAAACCGGGGTCC
>JAHBCN010026180.1:0-10796 GCA_019359885.1 Listronotus oregonensis | reverse complement strand
ATCGAAAGCAACAATGAACAAAAAAAACTAAATAGGAATCAGATTAGAATAGGGGGCCAGGATTAATAACCGGAACTCCCCCTAAGAAAACATAGCCACTATGGGCATCTATAGAGAAAAACCCCAAATTTGCAGATATGTGAAAAAAAGGAAAGACAGCCTTCCATAAAATATATGAGTGCCCTATTTACATACTGGAAACAAATAAAAACCTATGGTGACACTAACCACAGAAGGCTGGACCAGAAAAGAAAAATAAAGGGCTCTACACCTGTCCTAAGGTGTCAAACCTTTTTAACTGAAACAAATACAAAGAGATACAAAAAACCCTGTAGGCTGCGGTGTCGAGGGGGCCCTCAACTTGTGATTTGTTTATCAATCAACCCAAAATAAATCAAACCGTCCACTCTAGTATTCAATTTCTTAAGCCACCGTGTAATCCTGATTTCGAAAACAAGCGCAGGTCAATGCAGATATCTCTTTCACAAGACCTTATCTTGGTTGGGGGCCAAAAAATCTTGTTCAGTTTAATGCCTTGAAAACACAGTCATGTTCCCTGTCGGGGAAAAAAAGTCTGAAAATGTTTATCCCTTACATATAAATGGCCAAGTTCTGCAGAACAAAGAGTCGTTTAATCTTGTCGGCATTACTTTTGAAAAAACCCTCCGGGAAAAACACTTTTTTCCCATAGCTTCGGCAGCTTCAAAAAGATGGATTTCTCTTCCGAGCCAGAAAATATTTCCTTTTTCCCAATTTGTACACTTCGTTGTATTCCAAATCAACCCTCTTTGGGAAATATTGTTCTCATGTCGGGGAAAATGGCGCCCCCCTACAACACTTACCATTCTGGACTCTATTCAAGAAGAGCCGTTCGCCCTATTAATGATCCAACGCTCACAAAAAGGCTTCCTCTTTTCCCACCGTCGAGCTGTGGGGGGATCTGTCGCTCTTCTATAGGTATTTTCACGGCTTCTGCTCAGAGGAGTTGGCCAGTATAATTCCTTCTCTGGCAGCTCCCAACAGAGCAACACGTAGTGCAACTTTTATGCATCCTTTTTCAGTTCAGTTAGAGAGGCCCCGAACTTTTCCCCTTTCTTCGTTCCTTCATCCCTAGAGTGTCAAGACTATAAAAACCCGCTTCCCCCCCGAAGTTTTTCCTTCTCCTCCCAATCTCAAAAAAATCCCGTGTAAAAAACTCCCCCTCACCACACTGAAGATACCCACGGTACGTTAGTACTTAAAGGGATCAGCCTTCTTTGGGCTATCCCAAAATAAAAAAAAACTTAAAAAAATTTTTTAAAACCTTTTTTACAATTCATGGTGCTATGCTGTAAATAACAAATTTATTTGTTTTAACTTATATTAAAAAAGGGGGTGAGTTTATTAAAGGGGTAACCTCAAATTGCAATAATACCTCTATTATGTTATTTGACATTTTTTTAAAATAGGATTTTTTTAAAAAAATTTTTAAAAAATAATATTTGTTTCTTTTATGGTATATGTACGTCTATGTCTGCAACAGGCCAATATCGACCTGCCGTGTGAGCGTCTGACGCGGGTGTGACGCAAAAATGAGCCTCAGCTGCACGTTCGCGTTCCTGTTGGCCCAAAGTTACATCCTGTGCCAAGCGTGCTCCCGCTATTCTGCAGGTTTAAATGCGTTTTTTTGTAAATTGTTCTTTATTGGAAGGATGAAGTTTGTATACTTATTATATGAAATAAGGGTATTTTGAATAAATATGCAATACGTATTTTTGTCCAATTGGGAAAAAAAAAATGAATTGACTTGTACAGGGTGTCCCAAGCTGGACGCGTTCTTATGGGAACAACCCTTATTTGAAGGGATATAAAAAAATTGACCAAGGTGTCCGGAGCTCAAATTTAATGAGAAAACTACTGGCGCTAACAAAACTTTGCTATCTCTTATCGTTTGGCCACTAGAGGGCGTTTCTCGAATTTCGTCGATTTTTTAAATGCCCCAAAACTTTCTTATTAATAAAGATAATTAATTTTGATAAAAACTTTCTTAAGGCACTTTTTTGTAGAATTATTGCGATAGGCAGATTTTTTACACCCCTTTTTTTTCCCCCCCCAAAAAAAACCCAAAATTTTTCCCCCCGGGGGGGAAATTTTAAAAATTTTTTGGGTTTTTTTTTTAATTTAAAAAATTTTGGGGAAAAAATTTTAAAAAAAAAAAAAATTTAAGGGGGGGAAATTTTTGGGAAAAAAAAAAAATTTAAAAAAAAACCCCAAAAACCTTTGGGGAAGGGAAAAAAACCCCAAATTTTTTTAAATTTTTTTTTTAAAAAAAGGGGTTTTTTTAAAAAATTTTTAAAAACCCAAAATTTTAAAAAAACCCCAATTTTTTTTTTTTAAAAAAAATTTTTTTTTTTAAAAAAAATTTTTTTTTTTTTTTTAAAATTTTAAAAAAAAAAAAAAAATTTTTTCAAACCCCCAAAATTTCCCCTGGGGGGGGGGGGTTTTTTTTTTTTTTTTAAAAAAAAAAAAATTTTTTTAAATTTTTTTTTTAAATTTTTTTTTTGGGGGAATTTTAAACTTTTAAAAAAAAAAAAAAAATTTTTTAAAAGCCAAAAAAAAAAATTTTTTTTTGGGGGGGGGGGGGGTTTTTGGGAAAATTTTTGAAGGGTTAAAAAAAAAATTTTTTTTTTAAAAAAAAAAAAATTTTTTTGGGGAAAAAATTTTATACCTTTTTCCCCCCAAAATTTCCAATTTTTTTTTAAAATTTTTTTTTTTAAAAAAATTTTTTTTTTTTTAAAAAATTTTTTTTTTTTGGGGGTTTTTTTAAAAAAAAAAAAAAATTTTTTTTTGGGGGAAAAAAAAATTTTTTTTTCCAAAAAATTTAAAATTTTTAAAAGTTTTTTAAAAATTTTTTTAGGTTTTTTTTTTTAAAAAAAAATTTTTAAAAAATTTAAAAAATTTTTTTTTTTTAAAAATTTAAAAAAAATTTTTAAAAAAAAAATTTTTTTTTTTTTTTTTTTGGGGGGGGGGGTTTTTTTTTTTGTTTTTTTTTTGGGGGGGGGGGGTTTTTTTAAAATTTAAATTTTTTTTAAAAATTTTTTTTTTTTTTTAAAAAAAAAAAAAATTTTTTTTTCCCAAAAAAAAATTTTTTTTTTTTAAAAATTTTTTTTAAAAAACAAAAAATTTTTAAAAAATTTTTTGGGGGAAATTTTTTTTTAAAATTTAATAAAAAAAAAAAAAATTTTTTAAAAATTTGGGGGTTTTTTTTTGGTTTTTTTTTTTTTTTAAAAAAAAAAAATTTTTTTTTAAATTTTTCCCTTTTTTTAAAAAAAAATTTTTTTTTTTTTTCCCCAAAAAACCCAAATTTGGGTTTTTTTTAAAAAAACCCTTTTTCCCCCCCCTTTTTTTTTTTAAAATTTTTTTTTTTTTAAAAATTTTTTTTTTTTTTTTTTTTTTTAAAAAAAATTTTTTAAATAAAAAAAACCCTAAAAAAAGGGGAAAAAAAATTTTTGGGGGAAAAAAACCTTTTTTTTTAAAATTTTTAAAAAAAAAAAAAAAAAACCCCCCAAAAAAAAAAAAAAAAATTTTTTAAAAATTTTAAAATTTTTTTTCCCCAAAAAAAAAACAACCAAAAAACCCCCCAAAAAAAAAAAAAAATTTTTTTTAAAAAAAGGGGGGGTTTTTTTTTGGGAAAAAAAATTTTTTTAAAAAATTTTTTCCGGCCCCCAAAAAATTTTTTTTTTAAAACCCCCAAATTTAAAAATTTTTTAAAAATTGGAAATTTTTTTAAATTTTTTATTCCAAATTTTTTAAAAAACCGGGGTTTTTAAATTTTTAAAAAATTTTTTTTCCCAAGGGAAAAAATTTTAAAAAAATTTTTTTTTGGGGGGAAAAATTTAAAAAAAAAAATTTAAATTTAAAAAAAACCCGTTTTTTTTTTTTTTTTTTTTTTTAAAAAAAAAAATTTTTTTTTTGGGGTTTTTTTTAAAAAATTTTTGGTTTTTTTAAAAAAAAAAATTTAAAAATTTTTAAAAATTTTTTTAAAATTTTTAAAAAATTTAAAAATTTTAAAAAAAAAATTTAAAATTTTTAAAAAAAAAAAAGGGGGGTTTTTTAAAAAAACCCAAGGGAAACCCCAGGGATGTATTTGCTAGACTTGCCCATAATCTTCAAAAAAATTTTTGGGTCTTTTAACAAACCCAAAAGCAAATTATGCTCAAAAAACAAAAATTAAAAAAGAAAATGAAGTAAAAACTCTAACCGTATTGGGCACTTTATATGAAAATAATGGTACAACCAAAAAAAAATTGAAGCAGAGATTGGCATATCCAGATCAAAAACCACAGGATTTTGAAAAAAAAAAAAATTTAAGCCTTATCAAACCCCAAAATCCATCAACCCCCCTGGGGATTTTGATCGAAGGGAAATTGTTTTTTTTTGAGTGGTTTTTAAATAAAATACAAAAAAAACCAAATTTTCCCTTTTAAAATTTTTTTTAGTCTGACGAGGCTTCGATTAGTAGTGCGGGGATATTTAATCGGTTTAATGATTACACTTGGTCCCCAAAAAAATCCCCATGCGGCTGTCCAAAAAAGACAACAAGGAAGGTTTAGCTTCAATGTGGGGTGGGGTTTTTTGAGGACAATTCATTGGACCCTACATTTAAGTGAACCGCTGAAATTTTAGACAATATTTGGATTTTTAAGGGACCCGGTTGAACCCTTCTTGGAAGATATTCCCTTTTATCAAACGGGGTGCAAAGGAAAAAACGAATTTCCCTTTAAAGTTCAGTTTGGTGAAAATTGGATGGGGGAAAAAGGGCCCATCAATGGCCTTTTAGGGCACCGGACCTAACCCCCAGATTTTTTTTTGGGTAGAATTAGAGACCTTCTTATAAAAACAATAATTTTAATAGCCGGGAAAAATTAGAAAAAGGGGGTTGCAGTTGGGTTTAACCGAGTTCAAAATATAAAACTTATTAATGCAGTTAATGCGGGTTAAAAAAAAATGTAGAATTTGCGTACAACAAAATGGGAGACAATTTGAACTTTGTTAACATAATTTTTTTTTTATTTTTGTTTATTTATTATCGTTAATTAAATTCCATAAAATTTTATATTAGGATTAGGTAGAGTTATGTTTTTTTGTTAATATTGTTGGTTTGTTGTTGTTGTCGTTTGTGTTTTAGATAATTATTAATTTAATATATTAACTATGAGTAATTTTATCATAAAACTTTAGATCTGTTGTTTTAATCATAACATGTTAGCATCCTATGTCATTTTATTAGTCATGGCAATGTTGATTTCTGTAGGCACATTATTTTAATTTTTAAATCGTAATACTGCTAATGGTTTTTAAGATAAACATAACAAGTGATACATCAAAATTTAGGAAATTTTACCAACTTTTCAAAAATCTTATAATATATAGGGTGATCCATATAAAAAAATTGATTTTGGGGTGGTGCACGAAAATCTAAACGCCCTGTAAAAAATCTGCCTATCGCAATGAATTCTACGAAAAAAAGTGCCTTAAGAAAGTTTTTATCAAAATTAATTATCTTTATTAATAAGAAAGTTATGGGACATTTAAAAAATCGACGAAATTCTAGAAACGCCCTCTAGTGGCCAAACGATAACAGATAGCAAAGTTTTGTTAGCGCCAGTAGTTTCCTCATTAAATTTGAGCTCCGGACACCTTGGTCAATTTTTTCCTATCCCTTCAAATAAGGGTTGTTCCCATAAGAACGCGTCCAGTTTGGGACACCCTGTACATAAAATAAAGTGCTTTGGTGATCACGATTCACCGCGGTAATTTTTTTTATCATCACTAATTACACTTTTATGATTACTAAAAGAAATAATTTTCGCCCATAATCACCTTAGTACATTATTTCCGTTTTTTTTCGAAGGAACGCATTCTTTTAGAATTTTTCCAAATCGCAGACGAGGAAAACTCTTTTAGAAAAATTAGTAACTGGGAAAAAATTTTTGGACATTATTTCAAGCAGAGATTGGGTAAAAAATTTTACACCCGAAATTTAATAAAATCATAATAAAAAAATCTGACATGGGCTGTCAGAAACAAAATATCACTTATTAATTTGTTTGTTCAGCTAGACAGGAGAAGTAAAAAAAAATCAAACAATTTGAAGGTTGCTACGAATAACTGTTTAACTAAAACTATCTTATGGGCTTAATGTGACAGGTATAAAATGTTTAAAGGAAAATTTTAAATTTTCTATATAGACCAATAAAATGTCTTTATTTTGTTGATGTTACCATATTTATTTATTTATTTATTTATTTATTTACGGAAAAACTCCATTTATAAATACAGAAATTTAGAAAAATATCTTAACACCTAAACTAAATTTAGTACATAAATAATGCTAATATAATAAAAAAATACATTTTAAATTACAACCCAACAAAACTCATGAGAATTTTCACCATAAATGTATAACGGTCAATTGAGTATTATAGACACAAAAACACGACATTAATTATCCATTATCTTAATACGTGCTTTACTTCAGTTTTAAATCTAGATTTTGAAATATGGATACTAAAATCGTTTATATTAAAGTTACGTTGTAGTCTCGTTAAAGGACAATACATGCCATAGTTGGTAGCATGAAAAGGTATACAGAAAAGTTCCTGCTATGTGTTCGATGACGTGTATTAAAATTTAATTTTGATAGGAGATATTCGCAATCTATTCACCTACTAAAAGGGAAAACAGAAAGCACATATCCAAATAGAAGCGTCTTGACTGTAAAGAAGTAATACTTAAAGTACTGCGAATGTAATCATAATCAATGTGGTAACCTAAAAAATGAATATTCATTTTATAGGCACAAGAACGCAGAAACCTGTTCTGTACACCCTCAACACCATCTATGTGTACCTGGTAAAATGGTGACCAGACCACACTAGCATACTCCAGACCAGATCTCACATAAGCACAAAAAAGCAATTTAAATGTCTCGCACGTAAAATCTTTACTGTTTCTGGATATTAAACCAAGATTCTTATAGCCCTTCTGCGTAATCGAGTATATATGACTAACAAATGTTAGAGATCTGTCTATCAGTACACCCAGGTCCTTAACTTCATCAACTCTTACTAGAATATTATTATTAATATTATAGTCAAAATGTGTATATCGATTAGTCCTATAAAAAGATATACTATGGCATTTATCTATATTTAGACTAAGACCATTCAATTTTGACCAAAGCAACAGGCCATCGATGTCATTCTGAAGCAAAATACAATCATTAACCGTCTTCACTGATTTAAACAATTTTAGATCATCAGCGTACATAAGTGTTTCTGAGTGATGAATAAAGCCCATAATATCATTAATAAAAAGAAGGAAAAATAGAGGACCGCAGTGCGAGCCCTGCGGAACCCCAGAAGAAACAACAATATCTTTGGATACATAATTATTAATCCTTACCCTTAGCGTCCTTCCTGTGAGGAAGCTTCCACTTAAGAATGTTTGGCCCAAAACCCCACGATGCAAGCTTGGCCACCAGCAGCGTATGATTTACCCTATCAAACGCCTTCGAAAAATCCGTATAAAGACTGTCGACCTGGAATTTATTCTCAAAGGCATTCAACAGATAATCCTGATAGGTCAACAGATTCGTGATCGTTGACCCACCATCACAAAAACCATGCTGCTGGTGAACGACGATACGCTTACATTCCCATGACAGCACCGATGTCACAAGACAGTCAAACAATTTAGGGACAGCCGATGAATGCATATGCCTCTATAATTAGCCACGTTACCTCTGTCGCCGGATTTATGAATTGGTGTAATAAAAGATTGTTTCCAAAATCAGGAAAGATTCCAGTTCTCAAGGATAAGTTAAAAATAAAATGCAAAGGTTGACTTAGAGAGCACAGCCCGATCTGCAGCGCATAACGGAATCAAATACATCAAGCAGACCCAGTTCTAAGAAATTCAGATATTATGTTTTGTATTTAAATGTTTTGCAAATTAAAGCAATAAAAATGAGTTACTCACACAAAAATTTAAACATTTTGTCATTTTAGCTCATTTAAAGTTTGAAGTTACTGCATCTGTTTGAGAACTGTCATAGTAAGTTTTATGTTTAAATTAATTAATCAACGAAGATGTGAAATTTTCTTAACAAATATCTCAAGTTTTAAAATTAATTATCGGTATTTTTTTTGTTTTACTCATGTTTTTGTTATGGATTTTAATAGTAAAAGTTATTACAAATAAGTGGGTTCGCAAGGCGGCTTAGACCGGTTTCGGTGAATAGTTGCTGTAGTAATGTAATATAAAGCTGTCAGTGGACACTCTCAACAATAATTATTTTTTTAATTGCGTCTTTGATTGCGTTTTAATTCCGTATTAATAGGCAGTTATTGTGTAAGTAAATTTAATATTTAATTGAGTAATAAATAAAAATTTAGTTTTGTTTTAAGTTTAATAAATAGTGAGATGTTGGAGATTGTTTTGTTGTTTGTTTGTATCAATGTTGTTATGATAACACTTTTTCCTCCATAAGAGGATAGTTAAAAGTAAAGCTCCGGCGGAGGAAAAATGACACTTCGCGGTCGCCTACTTAGTCGAGTAATGACGGATTTACTGATGTTTGAAAAAAATATTATACTTAACAAAAGAATAAGACCAGTCAAAAACGACAAATGTCAAAAATGAATTTAGCACATATTAAAAGTACAAAAAATTTAAAAAATGCGACAAGACATGTGTAAACTATTACATTTTTTAACAGCTTAAAATATGATATCTTTAAAAAATTTGGTATGTATTAAAATATGGATTTAATTTAAAATATAGGGCAAGTCGTCAAAAATTAATTTAAAGTGACATCAGTTAAATATATTACACCTTGAAAATGATGACAATTATCTTTACTATAAAAATAGGGCATCTGTCAAAAAAATGTAGTCTAAGGACAAGGTAGTGCGCCAGGCCGGTGCGCGCAATGTATACGTATATTAAACAAAAAAATTTCAATGTGCTTTCCCCTGTCATAACTTGGTTAGCAATTCACATAAAGGTATGCAACCTTATTTACATAAGTAATTTTCTGATTTTTTGTGAAAAAATTAAGAAAGTTATGTTAAGTGGTTTCAAAAATATTCAATTTTAAAAATCACCCATTTTACCACTGGCTGACTCAATAGCTCATTAAAATTATGAGACACTGCTCGAGGGAGTAAAAACCTAAAATTTAGTTGTCAGTGGGCCTAAAGACTCAAGTAAAGAAAAGTTCTGAAAACTGCACATTTTTACTTGGAACGCCCTGAAACAGGGTTGGTATTTATTCATTAATCAAAAAAAAAATCCTACAATTTACCTTTTAGACCGCAACAATCCAGGCGCGATTTAAATTGGAATAAAATGGAAACTCAAACCTTTTTAAAGCTGCTCTGTCATATGGAAATACCGATTTACGACAGTTTAAGGTTTTTCAAAGTAACGCCCATAGGACTAAATGTCCTTTTGTTTTGCAGAACTTGACCCCGCAAGGGACAAATTTTGGAAAATTTTCTTCGTAATAGCGAACATGCTGTGTCTTAAAGGCGGGTAATTATACCAGTCTTTTGGCGTTCTAGTCCAATATAACGCTCCAATTAAAGAAATATCTACATTCTCTTACTTTTTTTCTTTAAATCTGGCATAAAGACTGGTTTTAACAAAAAATAATAACGTAAAAAAAGGGTCGTTTCTGTAAAGAAGAAATAGAGTCGATGCCAGTGTTAAGGCCTGGGGAACCCCACCGATAATGAAGTGAAAGCCAGAAAAATGGCCTTTGATTTATTAAAAAAAAACTGTTACGGCACCATTTTTAAGAAAACGAGAAATAACTACATGTTTTTCTTTTGCTAATCTTTTCTAAAATAAAACATCTATAAATATCTATAATAAACAAAAAGATATTGTTATATCTTAAAAGCTATTAAACGGATCTGAAAAAGTGTTAAAAAACCATAAACTCTTTAATAAATCATTAGATCTTCCGATCAATACATAATCCTACATTCCTTTTTACTCACGGATGGTTTTTCCCGGATGAGTGTTTGCAATAAATTTTCGTCCCCAGTTGATTTTGTACGTTTTTGGATAAATTTGTCTTGTTGGCGTTTACTGATGTCCACAGGAAGAATGTGAAAAAACAGACTGTTTATTTTTTAATATAAAGGAAATAAAAATAATACCCATCAGTCGTTTTATTATTCAGTCTAATAGTTGCCTGCAGTATGTTGAAAATATTTATAATTAATTTTATTTTATTTTAACAGCATAGAAATTAAAAATATGTTTTAATTAATGGCGCATTTTAAAACTATAAGGCTTTGTACTGCTACTAAGAAAATACATTTTTTAATACAGGATGTTACGGAAACACTCTCATATAATAAGGCCACTCGTAAGAGAGTGTAGAGACACACACTCAAAACTTTTTTGAAATTTAAATATTTTTAATTAACAAACATATTTTTTACCTTGGTGCAACGGCCCCTCTTTAGGTTAACATTATTTCCACCATTAAAAGCTTTTCTAGGCATAAAGAAATTTCTTTACATTGCATCAAAAGAAAATATAGAAAAAATTAAGGTATACCACGAAAGTTTTTACGATTTTAAAGTTGTTAGACCACTAACAAAAAATTATTTACTTAGAGTGTTACAAACTGAATAATTTTTAGATGTGGCAGCTTTGCCTGTCAAATATTTTGCCTAGTTTTTGGTTTATCTTTGGACAGTCCACGAAGGCTGAGGCCTAAGTACTAACGCACCTTA
>JAHBCN010026179.1:0-10783 GCA_019359885.1 Listronotus oregonensis | reverse complement strand
AAAAGGTTGTGTCTAATTCAAATCATATCAAAATTTTTTGTTTAAAAATGCATTTTGTATTTTTAAATTTTTTTGCCCCAAACTAAGATGTGTTGTTGGGTGTGGTTAATATTTTCCCCCCAGTTCTTTAAAGGGGGGGGATATTTAAAAAGGAAGTTGTTATTAGTACGACGTCCGTGGTGACACTACCATATTGTCAAAAAAGTGCCGTAAAATGAATTTTTCTCCATATTTCGGGACATTGATAACGTTGACGGAACTGGGGAAAAATGGTTTGTAACGCAGTAAATACTTACGAAGCTTTTGTTATCAAAAATTATGTTGAAGTTAAAATAATCATTGGTATTTTTTTATAAAACCAGCGCTAAAATTACCAGACTTAAAGGAATCTGTTGGAACAGAATCAAGCCCACCTTTTTATCTGTCAAAATACCCCCAATATCCACGTTATAATTTGGACGCCCCCAAAAATTTCTAAATGAAGGCATATGAAAATTTTTTTTTATTTTAAATGTTTTTAAAAAAAAATCATATGTAAATTTACCTTTTATTTTTTTATTTAATTTTAAAATTATATATAAATTAAAACAGATAACTCATAATAGGTCAAATAAAAAGGGGTCTGGGAAAGTATAGTATTAAAGTAGAAATAAATAAAAAACCCTTTTTGTGAATTTTTTTTTTTTTTGGTATTTTAGCCATAATTTCAATAAAATCATTAAATTTACAATCAAGTTTCGTTATGCCCCCTACCCCCCGAAGGCCAGAAGATTTCTTTGATTAAAAGAACAAAAAACGCTTGATTTGCATTTGCTTGCCCCCTTAGATATTAGTTAGGACATTTTCTGAGGCAGAGAAGCAACTGCTAGAAGAAGTAGAATATCGGGAAGATCGGGGTAGAACCGTTAGCAAATCTCAGTTTTTTGACAGATATCGAAGACAAAAGCTTATAGGATCCCAGGGATGTGTGGTAAAGAAATTTCAGACCATCCCAATCGGCCAAATGTCTGCCAGATGGTCGGAGGGCATGCATTCAGTGACCTTAGAATGTGCAGCCTATAACCAAGGAGAGCACTTAAGGTTGCTTAGTCAAGTTCAGGGTTGGATATAATAAAACAAACTAATGCATCATTTAAATTTAAATTATGATTAAGAACCCAAGGACAGTAGGTGGGTTTCATGATAAGACTTGGGAGAGAGTTTCTGCTGCTCTGTCCTGGGGATCAGTTGTGGTAAATTCAAACCAATCCTTGATATGGGAATAATTTCCTCGGCAGAGGGAAACTGGTAATGATATGAGCAACTTTGGTAGAAAGACACAGTAGATTTAATAAAAAATCCAAATTAAGTTTAAGCCAATGGATGTCAGGCTTTACCTAATTCAAGGTTAGAAACTATATTAGAAGACAGATCGTTGCGAACAAAAAACATACCCCAATTTTTAATATTTTTAAGTTTTAAATTTAAAAAGTTTTTTTTTAAAATCAGTTACGCCTGGCGAAAGTTGTATGGGTTTAAAAAATAAAAATTAAAATTTTCTTTAAACAATAAACATTTTCTAAGATCAGGAATTTTTTTTTTTTAAAAATTTTAAAAAAAAATAAGAAAAAATAAAAATCACCATTATTTTTCTTTATTTTTTTTATTTTTAATAAAAATTGTTTAAGGCCCCTTTTTTTCCCCGCCATATAGTATAAGGGTGGGGGGGTTTTGGGAAAATTTTTACAAATTCCTTTTTTTTTTTTAAAAAATTTTTTAAAAACCATAAATTTTTTTAGTTAAAGTAACAAATTTTAAAAAAATTCACTTCCCCCCCTGAGTACCCGGGGAAAAAAGATTGTCTATCGTTATCGTGTACCTACAGCCTTTATCTACGTCTGTCCCAATTGTAACTAGATATTTTTTTAAAATAATTTTTACAGAAATAACCCATAAGGCTAGACGCTTCAATTATCCAAAATATACTTAAAAACATAATTTAAAACATCCAAAAAAGGGGCCCCCTAAAACAAGACTTTCCTTTGGGGAAATAACGTTTCCCCAAAAAATTGAATATAAAAGCTTTTTGAACCTCGCTTTTGGTCACGGCCAAACAAGTATCTTGTCCTAGAAAATTAAAATTTTAATTTTAAAACTACCTCGCCAAAATAAATAATGTGATTCATTTTGAGATCCAACGTTTTGTGTATCTGCGCGAAATGATATTTTTAAATAACATTCAGATTATTCAGATCAGTGTGTGTTAGCAGATGATTAAATTTTATCGTTTTATAACATTGAGTTTATTTGTGTTTGATAAAGAAAATCCAAGGCTAAAGATTTTCAACATCGAAAACCTGTTTATCTTACATAAGTGCTAAATATTGTGGATTCTAATTGATTTTAAAAAATAAACTATATAGAGTCTTTTGTTTTGTTTGATTAAGATATACACACTTATTGTATTTTTTTTTGGTAGAACCTGAAAACAATTCCAATGTTTTCCATAAAATATAAGAAAATTTCTTTAGTAAATACTAAAGTTAAATCCTATAGATACGAATTTAATAGGTTCTTGTTGGATTTACCCTATAAAGTTTTTAGAGAATGGGACCACTTCGGTCCTGGTCCCGTGGTATAGTGAACTAATTTGGGATATTTTTTTATCCCTATGAACAGGCAGATCGCCTGAATATAAATTTTTTTAAAAATTTTGGGGTGGTGTTCAAGATGACTCTATTGGATGTCAATTGTAATATGTGGGATGGGGGGAAACCCATGTTATTTTTAGTGGGACAATTATTTGCTTTCCTAATTGTGGAGAAAAATGATAAAAACCCCTTAAATCCACCTTTAAAAAATTTTTTGGGGGTAACCATTAAAAAGAAGTGTACTTTAGTCGATCTATCATGTAAAAAAGTCAGTTTGATAAAAAGGGGAAAAAAAATCCATTAGAACCAAAAAATTTTTAAAAAAAACATCGACCTAGGAAAAAAGGATTAAAAGCATGTTTTAACCAAGCAAATAGGCAAAACCAGCCCGTGTTCAAACAAAGCGCAAAAAATTTCCCTTAAAAAAATTTAGGGTACCCTGGAAATTATTTAATTTCAAATGTATATAAGCTGGAATTCGCAAGTAGAACACAATAAGTGGATATTTGGGAAAAATTAAGCACGGGGGACGGGGAAAAAGTTGGGATCAAAATTTGATGATACCGATTCTTTAGTTTTAAAAATTCCCCTTTGTTAATTTTTTCGTTTTTTTGGGTTTTGGGGATGGTTTTTTTTTTTTTTCGTGACAACTCAGAAGGAGGATATACATATATACTATATTAGAATATACATATACATATATACTCCTAAATACCAGAGTACCGTGAGTCCCGGGTTTTTTGATGTTTAACCCATCTTTTTTGCCCCATTTTCCTCAACGCTCCCCAAGCACTGAAACATGCAACTATTGCATTTAACAGCACCTTTTTTACAACGCGGTAGTGCCACCCCCGGGCGTTATTTAAAATAACTACTACCTAAATATTCTGCCCCCCGGGGGGGGGGTTCGAACCCGGGGCGCCCCCGGGCGGCAGGCTACCGCCACTACGCTACCGGACAGACTAAGTGGTGAAATAAATATTTGTGGGGTTTTAAAAAAGGGGGATATAGGGTTTAACATATCCGTGAAGGATGGCAATAAGGGGGGAAACAAAAAATACCAAAAAATTTTTGAAAAAGTGTTTTAAAAAGTATCAGGTAAGATATAGCATGTGCTAAGCTCTATGTGTTTTTTTTTTAATTGTTGTTTTGAATTGCAATAACTCTTTTTTTGAAAAGGTAAATAAAAATACCAGTTAACAATGGAACTTCTAAAACTTGGAAGACCACTTAAAAAAAAAGCTGGAAAAAATCTATTAAATCGAGTTTGGGGGTGGATGGGGGAAAAGAAAAAAGACCTCCTTTGGTTTTAAAAAAATTTTTTGAAGAAAATGAAACCATTTCATCGAAGAAGAGCAAGATGAGGTTAAAAAAGCTTGTGATTGCCCGAAAGAAGATATTGGGGTTTCATTTACAGTTTTTTTTTTAAAAAATTTAATAAAAAAATTTTTTTTTATTGCTGTTGTGGATTTATTTTTTTTTTTTATAAAAAAAAGGGGAAAGTAATTAATTTAAACAAACCGCATTGAATCCAACTAAAAAATTTAGCAAAAGGGAAAAAATCCACACTAACTGGGCAGAATGCAATAAATCCACATTCACAATTCTTTTTTAAAACTACAAAAATAGTCATAAAATGGAAATATTTTTTCAAAAACGTAATACTGTGGTCATTCTAAAACTTTCAGTTTATTCCATATCTCTTTTTTCTAGTTTTTTCTTTTTTTTTTCAACAACATTTATGGATTTATTGCGTTTTGACTAGTTTTTAGAGATACTTATACAATTTGTAGCTTTTAATCTCAACTTTAAAAAGCCGTTTTAAAAAATTTAAATTGGACCTTTGCCCAAATTCACGGCCCCAAGATAAGGGCCCAAATTGTTTATATGCGATTGAATAAAAACTATTAATGCGACAATTTTTTTCTTTCCCGCTCAAAATATATGTTACTATCATTTCCAAAAAAAAGTTAATATTTAAAATTCGGAGATACAATTTTTTAAAGAAGGTCTTTTTAAGGGTTTTTCCGGTTTTCTCGGTGAGAAATGGTCGGATCGTGATTTTTTCAAAAAAAAACCCTTTTGTAGGTTTTTTAAAATTTTCTATAAACGGTTTGTATGAGTAAAGGAAATAGCCAGTACTTTTGTTATATTTAAAAAAAAAACGAAAAAAGCCCTTTTTTTAAAAACTTAAAACCTTGTTTAAAAAAAAAAATGAAAAAAAGGTTGGATTTTTGATTTTAGAATCTACAGGTTATTCCAGAAGTCAATTTCCCCGATATCTGTTGACATTAATTTCAAAAAAAAAATCTGTAATGATTGGACCATTTTCAAAAACAAAATAATTAATAAGTTTTTTTAGAATTTTAATGTCCCCAAACCCCAATAATAATTAAATTTGTTATGAAAACAGGCGAACAAAAAAAATATTATTTTTATACAAAAAAAAGCTTAATTTAAGTAAAAACGATTAATTAAATTCAGATGATCTAATACTTGAACCTTTATAGTTTTGTTTGTAATGAATACCGATTATTCATGGCTTTGCGTGCAAACGGGACACTTTTATTTCTTGGCTATCTAGATAAACACGCAGATGGAGGGTATGTCGTGTTTAAACTATGTTACAAAAATAAAATATTACCCACGTGTCAAAAATTACGTCATCTGTCTGAACTGTCGCAGGTTTGATACAAAAACGACAAAAATAAAAACAAAAGTCAAGGCCGTTAGAATTTTGCCGATTTAACACAGTTTACACAGATATTTTTGGTACTTAAAATTTAATAGTCAACCACCGTATATGTTGTAAAATTGGTGCTTAGAACATAAAAAAGCCAAAATTTGTACAAAAGTTAGCTTTTCCTATTTTCTAAAGGAAAAAAACCATGAAAAAAGCCTTTTTCTTTTAGAGGAAAATTTTAAACTAATCGTGATACTGTCAATAAGGCAACGAATAAACGGATGAGCTAGCGAGACAAGGATTATCTCCACCATACTTTGGACCCGGAAATCGATCCGAAACAAACACGAGGAATACTGAGGAAACCTCAGTAAAATTGGACATAAAAAAAGCTTCATAAGGGGCCCACCCAAAAGAACAAAAAAAGAACTACTCAGGCAAAGTATGAAAATACTTCACATAACAGAAGGGCTGCTAAGAGGGCACAATAACCTAAGAGGACACCTTACCCCACAAATACAATGGGGGCCCAAGTTGCAGAATGTGCGACGAGGGGGAAGAAACAGCCTGCCATATCCTATGCGAATGTGAAGCGTTGAATCAAAAAAGACAGGCATTATTTGGGAAACCCGAAAATGAGCCCACGAAATATTCATCAACTTGTAGAAGGCCCAAGACTAATGGAGGTTGGTATAAAAAATAATTTGAGATTAGGGACAAAAAGCTCAAGAGGCTGCGCTGCCTTCGGTAGTAAATTTAGACGGCTCCCAGGGAAAAGGAACAAGAAGAAAAAAAGATACGTCAAAAGGACTCTGTAAAGAATCGAGAAACAAACAAAAATATTTTTATAAAACCTTAATGGTGCATTTTTCACAGAAAAAAGTTGGGGAAAACCACTAAAATTGACCCCTTTTTTTAAACCACAACTTTATTAAATTTAAAAAGCTGATCTTTCGCAAAATGATTGCTTATAAGTATTTTTTTTAATCTCTATGACACTCACGGGTTATTATATATGTATTTATATCCTAGGATTATATATAATATATAAACCTAAGTAAAGACCGTAAGTGCCGGGTTTTCCGATGTTTAACCCATTTCTTCCCAGTTGTTCCGTCAACGTTTCCAAGCACTGAAACATGCAAATGTTGCATTTACAGCACCTTTTAGACAACGCGGTAGTGCCAACACGACGTTATTTTTAAATAACTACACCTAAAAGTTCTCTCGGCACTGGGAATCGAACCCGGATCGCCGGGCCCAATTCCAATTCCAATTTAGATGTTTATTCATAATAATCTTTTTACAATTTCAACTTAAAACTACATAATACATAAAAATGCATTTTTGGCTCCTCCTTTTTTTCAGGTTTTGAGGAGAAAAAGGGCCAGTAGGAACTGGGCGGGGGCGAGATGGACCCGGTGGTAGCTTTAGTTGATTTCTGTTGTGCTTGTTCAACTTCCACCGGTAGTGACCTTTCGGGAGCTGTTATATTGTTTATTACTGGGTAGTTTAAAAGATTTTTGGTTTTTGAGCTTATGTTTTTTAGTTTATATTATTGTTTTCTCAGGAAAAAGTTTTCAAAAAACCTGCTTGATTGGTTGGATCGCCGGGCCCGCGAGCCGAAACTCTGACCACTACGCTACCGGAGACACCATTGTTCAAAGAAGCTAAAGACCGACACTGCCGGGCTATATCTAGTTGGAAAGTTAAAAAAAACGGTTTTTTTAAGATTGTTTTATTGTGAAAAGCCATTAAATTTAACAAAAGAGAAATACATATAGCATTAGCAAATTTCTTAAGCTCTAAAACCCCATTGTTCGTTTTGAAGAATACCCAGTTGTATTGCCCGTGTAGACGATCTCCTGAAGGTCTTCTAAAAAAAGGTGTCAGGCGGTGAGCAAGATATTTTTGGTTTGGGTTATTTAAAATAGAAAATTAAAAAAAAATTTAGTGGATAGATTGATGCAAGTATTAATTAAAGAAAAAGTTAAAATTTTAATTTTTGACAAAATGACGGCTTCTCAAAAAACATTGCGATTTTCGAAAAAATTTTCAAATTTAATTCTTTAAAAAAATAAAATAATTCTGAGATTTTCTTTAAATAATAGCCAAATAATATATCTTAGAAAATTTGAAAACTTTAAACCCTATCAGTCAAGTCGTTTCGGAAAAATAATGCTCACCAATATCGAAATCAAACTTTCGAGATAAACGCGTTTGAAGTTTCAAAATACGGGACTAGCACTTGAAGAGGTCATAAAATGCATATATCTTTAAGAACATTTACCGGATTAACTTAAAATTTTCAGACAATATATTCGACATAGTACTTTCGAATTTTTTTTTTCTGAAAATTCCAACTAGGTATACCTCTTAAATATTTTGCAGCCATTTTAGACAACTCGGTGTATTAACTTAAATTGCCCCATTTTAATTAAGTAAACGGATTTTTAAACTTCCAATTTTTTTTGAACCTATACATCTAATTCTATATCAACCGTTTACCACCAATACCTTCTATTAGTAGGAGAGCGGTGAATGATTTTAAGGGTTCTTAAGGCACTTTGAAAAATTGTGAATTGTTCTTAAAAAACTCCTGAAATAAAAAATTGGTGAGAGTAGCCCCCCCCCACCAACCCTTAATTTTTTTAATTAAAGGGTTTAAGGGGGCCTTTTAAACCTTTTTTTTATGTTTAAGGGTTCTTCAAGAACAAAGTCGCAAATTTTCTTAGTGCCTTAAAACCTGAAAATTTGAGGGAAAAAGCACTTTGAAAATTTGTGTAATTTTTCTTAAAGGATTTAAACATAAAATGAGGTTCAAGGGTAGATGCCCCCCACCAACCCATGAATTAAAAAAAAGTTTAAGGGTTAGTAGGGGGACACTACCCTTCCGCGAGACCTTGACTTTTATGTTTGGGGTCCTTCAAGGACACATACACAAATTTTTGTGCCTCAAAAACCTACTCAAAATTGTTCATCAGCTCTCGGACTATATCTGCTGAATCTAAAGTTATGTTTAGGCGATACAAAAACGGCGCACGGTAGTGAGCCAGGCCAATTTCGCCTACAGCACGAATATGTGTATATTACACGAATTTTTTGACCTATTTTTCCCCCTATTATAACTCTGGTCTCGTTTCACATAAAAATATAAGATTTGGAGAAAATGCACATAGTAAAATTAATTTGTGTAAAAATTAAAAAGTTATGTCAAATGTTTTTGGAGATATTCGACTTTGAAAGTCGCCGATTTTAGTACTGATTGATTAACTCATTAAAATTATGAGACAGCTACAAAAGAATACAAAAACATTTTCATTAAAATGTATTAAAAAAGTGACACCTTTTAAGACCAATAAATAGGTAGTTTTATTATGAAACCTTTAATAAAATGGTGTTTAGTATTATTCTACGGAAAAAATACACAAGATGACTAGTATACATTGTTTTGTACTTCCTGAAGGGTAACAGGATATTTGGAAAATTATTATTAAAAATAATGAACCAAATAGTAGATTGTCTAAGGTTTCCCATTTCTATGCTATAGCTTTGACCATAACTAAACTAAACTGGAATCACTTAAGCAAAATCCACCAGCCAACTAAAATATATCTATTTTTATTTAAGAATGACTTAGCAAAGAATTAAAGAAAAAATTTCCCCTTGGTCAATTGCGTTTTGGACGTCTTCAAACTATACGATACATTTTTGTTCAGTTGTTTTTGCCTTATCAAGGGAAATTGGGTAGATTTTAGCGATTTGCATCAGTAACCATGGTTACCAACATGTTTTAAGTTATTTCATTTGTTTTTGGCACATGAAAAAAACCTTCCCCTTTACGAACATGATCAAGTTTCATTTTTAACCGACACAATAGAAAAAAGTAAAAATCATTAAAAAGTTATAGGGAAAATTATTATAAACACACATTTTAAATAAATCATCACATTCTTCTATCTATTGTTAATGCATTATAAAACAAATCTTAAAAAAAGCTTTTAATTTAAGAGCAATGACGTTACAAAAGTTTGCCAACTCAAAGTTAGTCAAAATTAAAGCTACATCCAATTTTTATAAAGTTATAAGTGAAGTGTTCCACTTTTTTCTGCAAATTATTTTGTCACAGAATTAAAATACAAAAATGGATGTGTGCATTTTAGAGGACAGTAAGATAGTAAGGCAACCGTTAGAACTGATCATTATTAAAAGGTAACTAGTTTTTCTTCTAAGAATAATGTACCTCTTCTATAAGCAGGATCTTGTAAGTAGGTATATACATTGTGTGTTTATAATATGTGTTACGGTGCGTTTAAAAGACCTTAATTACATTGATTACATAAAAGGTAACGTAATAAAAACAGCAGCTTTTATTAAGGTAATTTTAAATGTACATTATGATCATATAAATCTGAAAAGTTGTTTTTTAAAATCTTTTATCTGACACAATATTAAGAACTTAGGCAAAATTACATAGCTGAATAACTTAAAACCTCGATATACAACTTAATATGTTAATTTTTTTCCTCAACTCCCGTTTCAACACCTGATAAAATAATATCGATAAAAAATGACGCCTTTTAAAAATAACACTTTAAAAATGACTCGATCAAAATGACATATTTTTGATACGGCATCATTCGAATATAAATAATGGCAAAAACAACTACTTTTAAAATGATGTTTGATAAAGATTGTTAAAACTGACATCTGAAAAAAATAACATGTTAGAAAGTAAAAACCACATCATCGTAACTCCCAACTAAAAAATCAAGATTTGAAAACGATCTTTTTGGACCAAGCAGATTAAATCCACGGCCACATCAGCTACAGTGGACCATCAATTACTTTTTTCTAGGTATTTTCGCAGCTTCTGCTTGGAGAAATAAGTGAATATTATCCCCCTATCCTCCCTTCGTGGCTCTATCTCTGAATGTTCCCTTTGTAAGTTTCAAATTTGTTTTGCCCTATAAAACTTTTGTTATTGTTTTTTGTTATTTTTTTATCTGCATTGTTCTGTTGCAATGCTGGCAATGCATTACTATAAAATAAAAAAGGGCACCAAAAAAATTTTTCTATCGCGTTTAGCAATAAATTAATGGCAATTTTATTTATTATGCAAATTTATTTTAAATACTATAAAATTATGTTTTCCAATGTGGTTAACAATATGTTTAATCGCGCCAACAACAAAAAAAAAAATTTTTAAAATTAAAAAGTACTTACAAATGTAAAATATTTTTTTTTAAATTGGGGAAATTTAAAAAATTTTTCAAAAATATTACCCAAAAAGAGATTCCAAAATGTCAACGAACGGCGGTAGTATAGCCTTTGCGGGGAAAATAATTTCCCCCAAATTTTTTTAAAACTTCCCCTTAAAAGCGGCTTCTAGTGGCATCGCTTTTAAACCCCGACCATTCAACTTTAGTAGTGCAATTACACAAGTCGACATAATTTTTTAACATCGATG
>JAHBCN010026178.1:0-10836 GCA_019359885.1 Listronotus oregonensis | reverse complement strand
TTATCGTAGGCTTTTTTGGGTTTTTATGACCATTGGGGCCCTATCCAAATACTGAGTTGTCATACCAATATATTTTTTTTTGGGCAGTTAATACAAGGTATTGAGTATACTACATTAGTTTTTTTCTTTTTTGGTACAACACTCTTTAAAGGAGAAAAAAAAGGGGGTTTTTAAATTCTGCGCTTTATGACAAACTGTTTTTTAAAAAAGTATTAAATAAAGCTGTATGGTTACATATTTTTTTGTCTATGATAATAACCGTAAACGTGATATATATAAAAAAATGTGGGTGTGTATACAGGTGGTTTCTATATTTTAACTTATATTATTATTTTAAAACTTTTATATTTGAAAAAGCCCCAAACTGAGGGCGAAACGTTGAAGTATGTTGTTTTAATTTTGTAAAATTTAAAAATTTATATATATATATATATATATATATATATATATATATATATATATAAAAAAAAAAAAAAAAAAAAAAAAAGATATATATATATATATATATATATATATATATATATATATATATATATATATATATATATATATATATATTTCTTAGTATCCCCTGTAAGCCTACCATGTAAGCATGTTTTAAAAAATAAGGGGGGGGTTTTAAATCAAACCCCCCTTTTACAAAACCTTAAACTAATTTTGTTTTGGGGGCCCCCAAAAAAATCTTGTATAGTTTAATGCACCCAAAACATAGTCATGTTCCCCGTGAAAAAAAAGTCTACCAATGCTCATCCGTTTTTTTTAAGGGGCCAAGTGCTGAAAAAAAATAATCATTTAATATTGTTAGTCTTACTTTTAAAAATAAGCTTTACTGACACAAACACATCCATAGCATCAGCAGCTCCAAAAAGCCGGGATTTCTATTTTAAGGCTGAATTTTTTTCCCCCCTCTTCTAATATGTAGACTTTGTATGTATTTTTTAGATGGGGTACCTTTAGAAAATTGTTCTCATGTCTGGGGAAGGGCTTCTCCTACAACACAAAAAATTTTTTTGACTTCATTAAAAAAAAAAATGTTCGTCCTAATATTAAAAAAAAGCTTTTTTCCCCCCCCCCACTAAGGGGGTGAAAAGGGGGGTTTTTTTTTTTGTATTTTCACGGTTTTTGCCCCCAAAAATCGGACAGTATATAAATCCCCCCCTTTTGGGAGCTTCAAACAAAGCAACACGCAGCCCCAATTTTTTTGTATCCTTTTATAGTTTAACTTAAAAGGTATAGAACTTTTTTATTCATTCCTTTATCCCTAGAGTGTTCAGACTGACTCCAAATCTCTAAATATTTTTTAATTTTTTTGGGGGAAAAAAATCCCTGTTACCACACTTCAGAGACCCTACGTTAGAACTTAGGCTCCAGCCTTCGTGGACTGTCCCAAGATAAAAAAAAACCTTTTTGTAATATAGTCTTTTTTTACTTTTTAATTAATATTTCCAAGAAACCACAATTTTTTCTACTTACTTTAATTTTCAATGACATTTTTAAGTACACATTGAAAGCTATTAAAGCTGCTTTGTTCAGTTAATGCAGTATCTAATTTCAATTAACTGTTTAAGAAACAAAAAACAGAAGTTGCAGAGGCGTGTTGCAAGTAGATTTACCAGACGGTTTAGTGCCAGTGCCAATTAGCCCTAATTAGGAATTAAGGGCTTTTAGCAACACCAATAGGGATTACAAATTAATTGTTGTTTAGATTTTGAGATTAATTGGTTTCAGTTTCTTCTTAGACTAGTCTAGTATACCAGGTGTTCTTAGCGGGTGGCTTACTCCCTTTTTTCTACATTTCTACAAAAAACCTTGCAATGCTTTTTTATTATGCCGTTTGCCATCATTTATTGGAATCTTACTCTGCAAAACAAAGGCATATTTCCGTTTCTTATTTAACACCCTACAGGAAAGAATTTCTTTGAATTATTAATTAATTTTTTAATTAAAGGAAATTAAAATTTGTAAAACGCTCTATAGCCCTTTAATTTAACGAAACTTACCGGCAAGGAAAAATGTTTCCCCTTTTATACAGTATTAGATAAATAAATATGGAATAATAATTTAATCTTTGGGTAAGAACTTTACATACCAGAATATTAGGATTTTTTGTTAAAATAAAATTTGGACTTATTATAGTTAAAATAGGTTTCTACTTTAGTCACCCTATGTCCAGATTACGGTAACCAACATATTTCTAAAAGAAGCTTTTGGTTGCAAAAAAAACATGGGCTACCCCCATTATGCCTGCACAGGTACGAAAAATCCTAAACAATGTACCACATAGATGACTTTATAGAAGAGGAGATAATGAATGGACAGCGCGCTTATTCGATTTAACACCCTTCGATTTCTTTTTGTGGAATATTTAAAAAATGAATGCACTAAAGCAAACCATCTATGAAACTTGAAAAATTTCCAGACAGCTCGACAAATCAATTAACATTAAAAAAACTGCCAATTTATCGATTGCCAACTATTTAAACACCAAATAAAGAATTCTTCTTTTTATAATTAATTAACACATCTTTTAATTACCCATATTATCTACAAATCTATTTGAAGCTTTTAGACACTCAGCTCAACGTAAAAAAAACCATTCGCACCCAGTGTGCCGTCTTAAATAGTGAAGATTGACTATGCTTTGATAAATAGTCATCTTGGAACAGTTTACACAGTATGCCATCTGAACCAAATAAGATTTAGTGAAAAGAAAACCGGTGAAAAGTTATCGGCATACATGCAGGTGAAGTCCTAAGGCCCAAGTTCAACCTCTACTTTTGTTAAAAAAAGAGTTATGGAACAATCACAGTTTCCAAAAACGGATTATTTTTATATTAAACTTTTAAAACGCGAGCAAATAAGAGGTAAAACATTTTAAGGGTGTTTAATATTTTTTAAAATTAATTGTCATTTAAATGGTAATTTTGGGCTCATCATGGCAACACAGATTGAAATAAATGAAAAAAATTGAAAGCTGTCGAAATACGACTTGTTGGACTTAAAATATTCTCAGGAATCCAAAAATGTAAAAAAATGTACAGGGATTATTATTTGAAAGTCGGAAATTGAGGCCGTTTCTGGTGATATCAAAAGTCACTAAAAATCAGGTGACTTCTCAAAACACGTCAAATTTGACACTTTATGATATCTCCAAGTTACATTTTTAATCTTTAAAAACGCAAAAAGAAAAGAAAGTAAGCCACCAACTAGGGACACCCAGTATAGTGTGGGTGATGGTTAAGTTAAAGTATTATCTTAACAGGATAGTATAGTATTTAAATTAAATTTTATACGAAAATTTAAATTTAGAAAAACGACACTTAAAAATAAAATAAAAATAAAAATAGTTTAGAGCGGTATTTTAACAAAGCCATGTATTTTGAAAATATCTAAAAAATAGCCAGTTTTTTTCATAAAATTTTAGAAAATAATTCTTTGCTATAGTTCTTAAGATTTAGAGTTACTTTTTTCGGTCATTTACTACTGACCTAACTTCGTTTTGAGACAGTTTAAAGAAGTCATTCTGTTCTCTATGTTATCCACAATGACTCTCTCGCTAGACGCATTTCGCCCCCCTTACGGGTGGGTAGTAAATATGTTAAAAGGGAAAAATCCCCACTGTCTTGGTGTATACAAAAAGTATAACTCCTTTTTACGCGTCTAGGAAAAAAGTCAACTCTATCAATTTATAATTTAATCTATCACTAAATGATCAGCGCATAGTTAATATTTACTATTTAAAAGATTACACTGGAAACGATTGGTTTCTTTTTTCTACGATAGGGTGACGATCTATTGTCAAGAATATAAATTATTAGTTTCGATTTGTTATAAAAAAAACATAATTTTCGATTCATTCCCATAACCAAAGTTCAACAACTCATAGAATATCATGTTCAGAATATCTAGTTAATTGTTTAGGCTAATATTCCAAATTAAACAACATTTATCTATTTGCAATTTAGCGATTTTACGGAGTTCATCAAACTCGCTGAGCAAGTAAAAATCAAAATCTGACGGTCATGGAAAAAGGGAATAGAAAAAAATGAGGCATTCGGAAAAGTTATCGATAGTAGTCACAGGGGACAAAATAAAAGTGAATCAAATAATGTTCTGTCGTGTCCCTCCTGCGAATACCCTATGTAATATATGTATATATAGGTATATTTAGTGTATTAAAAAGATGTCGTCACTCTAAATAACAAAATAGGTAACTGTAAGTACTGATGTATAAATAAATTAAGGACTTGTTTTTTAAAAATATTCACCTTCCATTCTGTTTTATTTTACTCCGACTTAAAAGCTACGATCCCAGTGACACACTGAAATCTAGGGTGTGACACTATTGATTCTTCCTTAATTACACTTAATGTGCTTAATGGGTTTATTGCATCTGAAATTATACCGGCAATATAAATTATTATTAATATATTTATGATCCTTTTCCTAGACATACTCATAATTAAAAAAGAATTTATGGAATCTGTTTGAATTACCCTCTGTTGGTATTTCCTTCTTCTTAAAGTCATATTAAATAACTATAACTAAAACTTACCAGGTAGCAAAATATTAAATATTTTGTTAGAAAAAAGGTACGTTGTTTTGCTAAAAAAAATACACAATAATCAAAAATTTGAATTCTTCCAAAAACGCGGTCCAGTGCTGTGACGTTAACAGTCCCAGAAAATAGATGATGCCAATTCTACTTAATATTATTTGTACTACATAGGACCTCCTCAAAAACTGTTACAGGATTAATTTTTTAGGTTTAATTGTAGCTAATAAAAAAATCTAAAAAGTACTTAATTTGAACATATTTTTCTAGCGCCTATATCCTTAGAAAGTCGTTTAAGATTTGTCCATTTTGTAATTTTATAGTAAATACATTTTGGCAAGTATTTAAATAAACCAGTAAATTTCTCCCATGAATCGCTAATATCCTAATAAACTGAAATACTAGACGTAATAGTAACTAAAGTTTAATAATTTATTTGTGTTCCACGTATTTTTACATTTGCGTTTTACTTATTTGTTACTCTTAATAAAATCATTCCTCCCGTAACTATAGTTACTCCAATTCTTACCCACATAACCAACCCTTTTTGTTGTTTTGGAGTTTTGCTTCTATAGTGTTCTTTGTTTTCATTTTTAAAATATTATTTACTTAATTTAACATTAAAAACTCTTTTTTGTACAACGTTAAAAAAGTTTTATTGTTTCATACGTTTAATTGATTTCAATTATGCGAATATAAAGACAAATTTGCGTCTAAGGACATTTATTTAGAATAAAAATTAAAATCCCAAATCATATTTAAACATCCCTTGTATTGCCGGGCCAAACTGTTATTAGGACCTATTTGGTGGATAAAACAATAGGGTATTTTCACTCAATTGAAATTGATAATGTTGTGTGTAAAAATTAAAAGTAGAAACACAATTAGGCAAAACCTGCTAAATAACACGGAAAAATACAAACCCCTTACTTTTCTATTTAAGGTTTAATTATCATTGTAATTTAAATAGCCCGCCACTCCCCTAACCAATCAAATTCAACATGGATGCCAAGTCTGTTTAGGAACTATCGATATCGACAATCGTATCGATTTTAACGAAATGCTAAAATGCGAAATGCTTTTTAGACTTTACACTAAAACACAGCCAGACTACCTAACTACCTACTAAATAGTTTCAATTGGAATAAAACATAAAAACTTACATCAAAATGGTTTTCACAACAATAATAGGCATGTCCTTTGGGCATTTTCTCAATACCTACAGCAGCACACCAGGCTTTTCTCCTATCGTCTTGTTTTGGAAGAGAAAAGAATATTTTTGAAGATCCTAAACTCGGCCGGCTTCTGGTTTCGTAAATAATAACAATACACTTTTTCATTTTGAATAAAATAACGGAAATTTACTCGTAAAAAGGGTTCATATCAAGGAAAGTTTGGCGATAATAATAACTATAGTAATAAATTGGAATATTTGGAAAGAACACACACTATTTACAAATTAGAAATTATTAATAAATATTAGAGGTAGTGATGGGATAATTCGAATTAAAAATAATCGATAATCCGATTATTGAAATAATCGCTATCATGCGGTTATTCAGATTTAATTTGAATTACGAAAAATAACCTGATCCCACAGAATTGATTACGCGTCGCGAAAAAAATAATAACAGTAATAACGAATAAGATTGAATATTTTAATAGTAAAGTATATATTTATGTAAATAGAGAGTACAGCTTAATTATAAAAATGGTAATTTTTTACTCACCCACTGCTGATTTTATTAAAATTTTGTATACAGGGGTTTTTGGGGCGCTTATCCCGAATCTGAAGTCATATTTTGTCGGATTCTGCTAGTTTTTGAGTTATAACGCCCCACTCGAACCTAACCTCACATCTGCACAAACTCCTAAAATTCCTCCTTCTTAAAACTGATTACACCCAAAATGGAAGATTTTATGGTAATATACTTATTATTTTATACGATAAATTTAATTTTGCCTTAATTTAAGAATTATTTTTAATAAGAAAAGCACAACAAGCGCTTTCAAAAATAATATTTTTACTTTTATAAATGTCAACAAAATTGTCTAGGTATTTTAGACAATTTTATGTTGGTACACCAGGAATTCGCGAAACAATTGAATGCTCTTAATTTTTAAATTTAAATCGCGAAAAATAAAAATAATTCAAATTTATAAAGTAGGCCATTCAATTGTTTCGCGGGTCCCTGGCGTACCAACATTAAACAGTCCAAAATCTCTACAATTTTGTTGACATTTATAAAAGTAAAAATAATATTTTTGAGAAATGCTTGTTGTGCTGTTTTTATTAAAAATATTTGTAAAATGAAGGTGAAATTAAATTTATCTTATAAAATAATAGGTGTATTTCGATAAAATCTTCCATTTTGGGTGTAATCAGTTATAAGAAGGAGGAATTTTAGGAAAGTTTTGCTGGTTAGGTTCGAGTGGGGCGTTATAACTTAAAAAACTAGCAGAGTACGAAAAAAATTGACTTTAGATTCGTGATCAGCGCCCCAAACATCCTCGGTATACAAAATTTCAATAAAATCGGCCGTGGGCCCGGTAAGTAAAAAATTACCGTAAAAAATTATGGCAAATGGAAAATTTACTTACTAAAATAATAATAATTAATAATAATAATATATATTATACAGTGTCAAAAAAGTGCAGGATAGTGTTTGTGTTTATTTACATCGGAATCGAGTTACATATTCATTCAGAAATCAAGAATTTAAAATTCAAACGATTAAAAAATTAAAATAATTATATAATTCGAATTATCAATTTATCCGATTATTGAAATCATTCATAATTCAATAATTCGATTCTTAAAATAATCCGATTATGCCCATCACTAATTAGAGGTTACAGGTTATACAGGTTGACATTGACAATATGACAATTGACAGGAAAAGCCAACTTTGTAGATGTTGCTCATATCGATATTTGATGACAGGCGTATCAATTAACAAAAAGCTGACAACAAAGCAGAAATTCCACCAATAGAAAATTTAGGGCCGTGACGTCACGGGCCTACAAAATTCAAACTTAAAATTGATTTTTAGGGCGTTTCCGGAGGCCAAAAAAATCGGAAAATATTTTTGGCCTTTATTTTCATGTGACTTTGCCATAAGCTAATAAAAAAAATCATGAAAAACGCCTATTAAAGCATACGACGAAGCAAAGGTAAATTAAATGCATTTAATATGATATGTGTGTAACGACCTAAATGCTAACGTTACATAACCTTAATTAAAAATCCGTTGCAACAGTCTATTTAAAATTAATTACCGACAGTTAGAGAATTTTGAATTAAAAGGAGATTAATTTCGGAATAGTATGATAAATTGGGGAGGCTAGTTCCAAAGTATAGAATCTCCAATATTATCACTTAAAAAAAATAATAAAAATATAAATTAAAATTATTACATTCTTGCTAAAATTTCATTACTCTGTTCTAAATTTTGTCATGGCCTAAAAATATTTCTTAATTTTTATAAAAAAAAACATTAATATTCACCAAAAGATGTGGAGTTTATAAGTTATAAAAATCTAGTGCTGGAGATTGTTTATTTTTAATATTAAAACGCTTTTTTATTTCAAAATAAACATATTTTAAAATATAAATACATTTTGGCGTAAGATTTTATAGCAGACTCTCTTTTCTTTCCCTGCTTTGTATAGATGTTTTAGGTATTTTCTTCTTGGATTTATCCTTCCAATACAAATTGATAAGATTTTAATCTGAGATTACTCTTTCACTCTTCTCCATAGTGTGTGATAAGACGGTTATTGACATCCTTTTTTAGTTTTCGTTTACTTTTTTTATTAATTATGATTGTACTAATATGAATGATGCTTTTACCTTTTTTTGTAATTAATTTTTCTCTCGTGTCATAATATAAACAGTGTGGACATTAATTTTACTACAAATGGGAAACTTTGTTATTTCTAGTTTGTCAGATAATTTTATTTCTCCTTAAAGTTTGTGCATGATTCCAAACTATATTTGCAGTGGTTGTTTTTTTTTTAGTTAAAATATATACAGGATAAATAAAAAAAAATTGGTTAGGAGTAAAGTAAACTTTTAACAAATATCACAAAATATTAAATGGAAAAGTTGTTTCGAATCAAAAGCTATGCTTAAATACCAAGTCATGGCTTCCCATTGAAGTTTATATCTTTTTTTTTTTTGGAAATTTTAAATTACCCCCGTATGATACATATTTTTATTATTCTGATGTAATATTTGTTTTTAAAGTTGCTGCAACCCAAGTACTTTTTAAACCTTTTTTTTTAAATTAAGGCGTTGTGGCAACTTCAGGTTTGTTGCAATGATATTTAACAAGTATTTAACAGTTCAAAAATATTTTTTGAACAAGGCAAATATTTAACTGATAAAATTGTTATTAAAAAATTAACGAATAAAATTTTTGTTTCAAATTCTAAGGAAAGTGTAGTACTGAACAACACTTCTACACTTTTTAAACATTAAAAAAAAGAACTATACTTTAAATGGTACTTTTTTATATGAACATTGTTATTATAATATGGCGTTTAAGCTTTGCGCTTATGATTTCTTTTTGTTGGTTAATACTAGGTATATATAAAAAATACTATTTTATAGTTTTTATTTAATTTTTTTAATTCGTTTTATTTTTTAAATACCTTTTTATTTTATTGTTTTTGGTTTTACCTAAAAACTAAATGTTTTTTTGTAAGAACAACTAATTCATGGTGTGTTATATTTTTGAAAAAATAAATTAATAGGCTTTTTAGATTAAAATCTACATAATTTTTCTGAATCTCATTTAACTAAGAAAAGATAGGGTTATTCTGAAATTGACATTTTGACATTTTACCAAAATCTATTAAGCGAGCGAAAATTTTCAATTTTGATTTTGCATTTTAAGCTTAACTCCACAAGAGTAACAATTACGAAGATACCCTTTAAAAGTGTCTAAAATTAGAGACCCCGTACAGGGTCTTTGATTATATTTACGTGGCTTCTGGAGCCTTTATTTTGAAAGACAGAAAAAAATGTTTTATATAAAAGTTGTGGGTTTTTCCATATTATCTTTTGAAATTATCAGTAAAAAATATCGCAATAATTATGTGTCTTTTTTATGGTAACAATAATAACGTGACGACAGTGCAAATGGAATATTACTTATTATATCCTTAACAACGGGTACCATCTATAGATACTATTAAATACACAGTAAGAAAGTTTATTGAACGAAAAATCTTTTAAAATGAAGAAAGGACTGCAGCACGACATGAAAACAAGGTTTTGAATATCCTCGTTTTTTCAGGATAATTATTATACTTTTTCTATTGGACTTGCACTAAATATTATTAATAATTTTAGAAAATTCTGAAATATTAAACTCGGATGCGGCATCTGAGCTTAATAAAACAAATTATAAAATTTATTTAGCTTTAAAATTTTACAAATTTTATTCTTATAAATTTATGTCCGTTCAGAACCTTCCTGAACAAAACATACAGGACCAACCTAAGTATGCATTGGAAATAGCTAGGTTTATGCAGCAGGATCGAAAGTTTTTAAATAAAATTCTATTCACCGACAAGTCTTCCTTCACTTTAGCAGGAATGTTTAATCACAAAAATAAACATTATGGGTCCAGAGAAAACCCTCACCAAATTCAGCAACATAACAATTCTATTGTTTCCATGGCTTTCTTGATACTAATATAAAACTTTTTTGTAATGTATTAATAATTTAACCTAAAATATCTTAAAAATGGTTCATCCAAATATCATCAATGTGTATATATTTAAAATCAGAAAAAAAAAGATCTTTTATTGTAGATATTCAAAAATATCGTTGTAAAATTTGTGCAAGATCGGAAACACCCTGTATAGTATTCAGCAATATCTATCAACGGCTAAATAATATACAGAAAGTTGCATTTTAAAAAACAAACGATATTACGAAAAGATAAAGATACCTAAAATAAGATTAGTGCAATTAGAATATTTATAGAAAATATCAAATTAATAACTTCTATGTGGGGATAATTTAGACAAATTCAAAAGCCCTAAGTTTTAGTCGGTCATGGTTAGTTCTGGTAAGCAAATCGGCTTTTTATTTTTCCCATTTATATATCAGACGTAAAAATGCAGAGACGTATTAGAAAAGAACCATGATTTGCTTTTTTTACATTAAATGCATTATTTAGAAAAAGCCTCTGCGACCGATTGTGTCTGCGTCGAATTCTAAATGTGTCGAATTGTCGCTGCGACGAATTGCAGTCGCACCATATTTG
>JAHBCN010026177.1:0-10751 GCA_019359885.1 Listronotus oregonensis | reverse complement strand
AGACACCCTTCTACGGGAATATTTTTTTAATAATATAAAATAGAGCCATTGTTTTTTCCAACAATGCGGATTTATCAGATAAAATTTTTAATTAAAATTTAATTCAAAACTTTCTTAATTTTAAAATTTGCTTTTTAAAATTTTTTTTGGTAATATTTTGTTTAATTTTCCCAAAACTTTAAAATTGGTTTTTTTTTTTTTATTTAGTTTATATTAATATTAAGGCCCTTTTTAAAATGACCTTTTTTTTCTACTGTACCTACTTTTATTAAAAGTCGGTACGCACTCATATATTTTGTACCAACTGCTTTTACACAGATATGCGGGACCACCGGCCTAACGTCCCTTTCCGAAGCACAATTTAAAAAGGTGTTACCAGGCAGAAATACTACAAAAGGGCTTGCCATTCCCTTTTTTGGGGGGTGACAATGCGGGAATCGAACCTGGGCTTAAAGGTGAGGGGCCCGTGGCTAGGCACTACACCAGCTCGACCACAAAAATGCTAAAACATTTTCCAAAGTAAGGAAATGTGTCTTTGGTTTTAGTCTACAAAAATTGCTGTGTAATTTTATTTTTTTTTAAAACCCTTTTTAATATTCAGTACTTATTTTTTTAAAAAAAGTGTTAGACAATGTTATGGTTTTAAAAACCCTTTTTTAATCTTGGACTTCCATTATCTTTATTTGTTAATTGATACACAACGTTTCGTTAGTGATGTATCCCCAAAACCTTTTTTAAGTTTTAACTGGGGGTTACTAAATGTATTACCCTATATTTTTAATGGAAAATAAAAAAAAAAACATTTTTTTTAAATTTTTAAAAGGGAAAACCTAAAAATTTTTTAAAATTTGGGGAAAAATTTTTTTGTCGGGGGGTCGTGTGTAACCTTTATTTACAAACATAAATAATATTAAAATCCTCTAAAAGAGTAAAATATTTTAAGTACCTTCCCGCGAACCCTTTATCAAATATGACACGCTTTTTTTTCTTTAGAGTTTTCCCTCCCCCAATTTAAAAACCACTCCTAGCAAACAAACACTGATGACATGCAACATTTACTTTATATATCCAACAAAAATAACATAAAATATCAGCATAAATCTCTGTCTTAACGTGTAATTTTCATATTGGATAAAAGCTACAGAATGGTATGTAAACAAAACATGTAAATGATGCAATTCACACTTTTTTTCTTTTGAGAGAGCTACAAGTGTTTATTGAGGGAAGGTATCTCTAAATCGTCCCATTCAGTAACAGATGTTGCAGTGATTACATGTTTCACGCCATTTTCGGTTCCTTTTCCCGCGCAGAGAGAAAACTTTTTTTATGGCAAGATTTTAGCTTTAAGCATGTTGAATTTAAATAATAGGCTTTCGAGGTGTCTTTTGTGGGATATAAATTTTAAGTTGAAAACCGGTAAAGGGTTTCTCCGGGGCTTTTCTCGCGTTTTAATTGTATACGAATTACCAAACATTAAAAAATGATTCATGTACCATATCCTATACCATTTCTAACAATTATGGAAAAAGGGGACATAATTTAATTTTTAAATTTTTAAAAACTAGTACATTTTCTTAAGCGTAGTAAAAAGTAATTCTTGGAAAAAATTGTTACTATGACTTCATAAATAAAATATTTTTAAAAAAAATTTTATTTAAAAAATAAAACTCAAAGAATACTCATTTTAATTTTTATTGAATATGAAGGCAAAGAGCTTACAGTGCCGGATTTATATTTTTTACAGTGTGGCCCCTTTATTTCCGCCGCCCCCTGTACCTTTCTAAAGTAATAATTTTCCACATGTATTAAGAAAAAACCAAAAAGGGAATTTTAAAAAAATTAATTATCATTTTAAAAAAGGGCATTAAAGAAACAAGAATTACAATTTTTTACAGACTTTTTAATAAAAATCATCCATAATATCATTATAGTTTATGGTGTTCATTATCTTTGCTTCTATGTAGAGAAAAGCCAAAAAAATTCATTTTTTTTTTAAGACTATTAATAATTTTTTACCCCTTTTAAATAGAAAAAAATTCTTTTCCCAGAAAAATTCGTAGCCGGAGTGGAAAAAAAGCTATATCTAATTGGGGGAAACATTAGATAGAGATTGATTCCTAAAAAAGTTGAGAACGAGTAGTGAGTTTGATCTAGGCTTACTACATTTTAAAATATTATTGAAATGTGACTGTTAAAATGCACACATTCTTGAACCCAAAACTTTCTCCAAATCATTGACGTTGAGTCACCCTTCCCCCCGGTCTGTTCATCCCTTTCTTAAGGTAATATAGATAAAATAGGTTCCCAAAAAAAAAAAAAAAAAAAAAAAAAAAAAAAAAAAAAAAAAAAAAAAAAAATTTAAAATAAATTTAAAAATTTAAAAATTTTTTATACAAATGAGTTTCTATGGATTTTAACGATTAGTATAAAAAACCATGAGACAACCGGTGAAATTTTTGACTTTTATCCTTTGAAATTAAAACTTTCTCTAAAATATTTCCCCCCAGGACGCAGCCGCCCCTAGGCCCACCATATGGCATATTGGCTATGGGGGACTGACTTAATTAAAATTTTGTAATTTGTTTAATGCCAAATAATTAGAACCCCCCATAACAAAATTTCCCGGTTTTCCTTATATAATTTTGATTTTAAATAACTCCAGAAGAAAAAATCCATCAGTGTAAGATTCGGTGATCTTGCAGCTCATTGTATGGGTATAAAGGGGAAAAAATTATAGGAAAAAAAGAAAGGGAAATTTAAAAAAAAAAAGTGGAGCAAATACTAAAATTTTTAAACAGGTGTTTAAATAGATAGGCATATTATCAAAATTAGCGGTTGGAATTTTTAACTCTTTATCAAATATTAAAAAAAATTTCCCTTGGTAAAATAAATTTTTTTTTAAATTAAATTTTTTTTTAAATTACTTTTTTTTTAATTTTGTAGATTTTGTAATGGGTCTTCCCCTGTATATTTGGCGTTTTTCAAAAAACATTAAAAAAATTATGGGGGCTACATAAATTACCATAGAACTTGACGTGGAATTTTTTTTAATCTAACGGAGACTTTTTTTCCAGTGATAAGTGTAGGGGTTTTCGTCGCTTATTTGGGTTTTTTTCATATGTTTTGTTTAAAAAATTAGCCAATAAGATCCTTCCTTTAACAGTTTCCCAGTTGAGCAACCGAATGTTCTTTAATGGGTCCTTTAAAAATTTTCTGGAGAAGCCTCGAACTTTCTCTTTATTCTTTCCTATTCCTTAAATTGTCTAGACTGTAAAACTAAATGCCCCAGTTTTTTTTCCTTCCTCTAAACTTTCAAATCTTGAAGTCCGTGTTAGTATATTCCTTTTTTACAAACCCCCAAATGCCCGGTTACGATAGGTAGTCTTAGGCTTAAAACCTTAGTTGACTGTTTTTAAATTAAAAAAAAAAATTTAAACTACACGATTTTTATCTATATTTTCTGTGCCCTTTTGTCCATTCAAAACCGGGGCTTGGGGGCTAAATTTCGCTGCTAGTGTAGACTAGGTTTCACGAGACCCAAATTCGAGATTTCTGTTTCCTCTCGTTTTGAGACAAGATCGAGACGAGACTTTTTTTTTTTTTTGAGACGAGATCGAGAAAAACACTTGATATTTTTCGAGATCGAGAAATTATTTTAATTTCTCGATCTCGAAAAAATGTTTTTTACAATAACTCACATCTCTAAATAGGCAAAAAAATAGAAAAAAAAATATGTAAAAAAAAATTCTAATTTTTTTTAAACGTGAGAACATAACAAAAAAAAAAAAAAATGACAACAAAGCAGAAATTATATCGATAATTTTCGATCTCGATATGTCTCAATAAATCCCGTTCTAAATACCCCAAAAAAAAATTAAAAAATGCTAAAAAAAAATTTTAAATTTTTTTTAAACAAAGAACATAACAAACCAAAAAAAAAGCAAAGATAGCAAAGTAAATAAAAAGGAAAAGATAAAAAATAAGTATTTTTATATTCTGAGGAACGTAAACGTCTTAAACTTTCTAAACTATTCAAATAATTTGCTTTTACTTTTCTCTTACAAAAAGAAAAAAATTTTTTAAATTTCACCTTTTACCCAGGGAAAAAAAATTTTAAAGTATGGATAAATGATTAAATTAAAAAATCAAGGATTTGTTTAATTTTCATTTTTTAAAAAAAATTTTTTTTTTTTTGTCTGATACTTGGCGGTTTTTTTTTTTTCTGGCTTTTTTGTAGTTTTAGTTTACATACAATTCGTTGGTGTCCTATTAAAACGGGGGCCCAAAAAAAAAAATTTTTTTTAAAATTTTGGGACACGGTCATAAGAGGTAATAAATCATTTTTTTAAAAAAATTTTTTGGGAATCAGCTTTTTCCAATCTAAAAACCCGGCAACATTTAAAAATGGGGAAAACCCTGTTTTTAACATATTCGGTTCACATAAAATTCTAAATAAGTTTTTAACTTTTCCCATCCCATATCCCGTTTTTGGAAAAAAATTAATCCTTTTTTTTTTAAAAGGGGGCCATTTTAATAAGGGGGTTTTTTTCCCCAAACCCAGCTGGATACTAAAATTTTTTTTTGGGGTTAACAATGATTTTTAAAAAAATCTACGTGCTATTATAGCAATATACCCTACATAAAAAAAAAATTTTTTCCGATATTAAATAACGATTAAAATTTTTTTTTTTAAATAAACATACTGCATTTTATCCCTTTTGAATAGACCAAAATTTATCAAAATGTCCATACCCAACCCCTCTCCCAGTTTTTCAAATATAAGAAATTTTAATTTTTAAAAATTTTTCCTTATTTAAACAAACAAAATAAATATTTTTTTCCTTATATGTCAAATAGTTGTAAATTTGAAATACAAACTTCCATGGGCCTACCTAGGTAAATTGTAAATTAAGCCGGTGGTTTACTAGGGATAGTATTCAAAAACGGGGAAAAATTAAAATTCGTTTGTATTTAAAAAGGGGAGGGGGTTAGAAACATTATGGACATTTTGTAGGAAAATTTTGGGTCTTTTTAAAAAATGAAAAAAAATACAGTGTGTTTTTTTAAAAAAAAATTGAAAATTTAATCATTATTTAATCCCCTTAAAAAATGAAATTTTTTTTGGGAACCTGTAGGATATATTCCATAATAATGTAGATCTTTTAAATACATGCATTGTCAACCCCAAAAAAAATTCGGGAAAAATCCAGCTCCGTTAAACATAAATTTAAACCTTTTTTAACATTTGTTTTCCTTTAAAAAAAAAAAGTGATTAATTATTTTTTAAAAACGGAAGATATAGGTATAGAAAGAAATAAAATTTCTTAAATTTTGTGTAAAACCCCAAATATGCAAAAAAAAGGGGGTTATTCCATTTAAAAAAAATTTTCCCTTTTTTCTTTAAAATTTAAAGTTTTACCCCCAAAATTTTTTTAAAATTTAAACTTATTTTTAGCCGGAAAATTTTAAAAAATTTTTTTTTTGGGTTCCCAAATTTTTTAAATTTGGGGACCCCGGGGAATCCCCCTTTATTTAAAATTTCTTTTTAAAGGGTTTAAAAGGGGAAAAAAAAAGGCAAATAATTTTTTTTTTTTTAAAATTTAAAAAAAAAAAAATTTTTTTTTGAAATTTTCCTTCGTTTTCAAAATTTATATAAATTTTCCAAAAAAAAAAATTAACCATTGGGGTTCGCTAATCTTAGTTGGCGCTTTCAAACTATTCGTCTATGAAATCAAGTTTGATTTTGAAAAAATTTAGATTTTTTGTCAATCTGTTTTTAAAAAAAAATCACAAGAAAACGGAGTTCACTAACAAAATCTTAATATTGTTTATTTTTTTTAACATTTTAAAAGCTGTGCACCAAATTTAACTTTTGACAACAGTCAAACTTTTTTTTCATAGGACGTAATAGTTTAACCCCCAATAAGATTACAACCCACAATGTGTTTTAAATTTTTTTTTTGCCAAAACTTTATAGTGAAATATTTTGGGGAAAAAAGGAAAAAAATGCAAAAAATTTTCCCTTTTTAATTAGAATTAAAAAAAAAAAATTTTGGGGCTTTTTTTTTCGCCTCCCCACCCAAATTTCCCCCGTATTTTAACGTATTTTTTTTTTAAAGATAAAAATTAATACCCTTTTTTCGGCCTTGGCCTTTGTTGTACGTGATCGAGGGGAAATTTTTTTTCCCGGAAAATTCGGAAAGGGGTTTTTTTTCCGTCTAAAAAAACGGGGGGAAAAAAAAGTGCCCGAGACGAGATTTCTCGTCTCGATGAAACCAGTGTAGACTATCTTCAAGGCGTTTTTTTTGGCGCTGATTTGAATTTGGGGTTCCGCAACTCAGAAATTCCCAAAAACCCCAAAAAAAAAAAAAAAAAACCTTTTTGAGTTTTTTTTGAAAAAAATAAAAAAATGAAAATCTTTTTGAGGAACCAGAAAATCTCCCCCAAAAATTTGTTTTTTGGTCACTGATTTCGAATTGGGGGGCCCGAAAACTTAAAAAAAGATCTCCAAAAGGGCAAAAACACCCAGGGTTTTTTTAAATAATCTTATAAAAAATTTATAGAAATTATTTTATTGATAAAAACTTTTATTTTTAGCAATATTTAATTTTTGCCTTAAAATTTTAAAAAAAATTTTTATTTGGGGTAAAAAAATGTTGGTGCAAAAAACAACACATTTTTTTTTTTTGTAAGATATTTAACGGATGATTGGGGGTTTATTCCCCGCAAAAAAAGTACCCCCAAAATTTTTAAATTTGGCTCAAAAAAATTTTAAAAAAATAAAATTAAATTATTATTAAATAATTCTAAAATTTTTATGCAAATTCTTTTTTAAAAAACCTCTAAAAAAGGGGATTTTTTTCCCTTTTTTGGGTGTTTTGGTTCAAGGGTTTTAGGACCCCCAAATTCAAAAAAAGCGACATAAAAAACGTACCCTGAAGCATATACTAAGTCCCAAAAAAAATATTTTCATGAACAACCCATAAAAAAAGGGGGTTTTTGCCCTTTTAGGGATGCCCCTTTGGGGAAAGGGGTTTTTTGGGGAAATTTAAAATTTTTAAATCCCCCCCAAAAAAGTCCCCCGAAGGTAGTCTCCATTTGGGGGAAAATTGGCCCCCCGGGGCCCCGTTTTGAATGGACTTCTTAAAACACCCCGGGGGGTCTTTTTATGGGCGAAAAACCCCTTTTTGGGGAAAAGTCATGGAAATGATAGAGAAAATGGGTTTTTTTTTTATTTCCCAAAAAAAGCGGAGTTTTTGGCCCCAAAAGAGATTAAGGAATTTTTTTTAATGTCAGGGGTTTTCCCCTTTGAAAAATTTTTAAAATTGTTTTTAAAAAATTTTTTCCAGTATGACTTTAAAAGTTTTTTTTGTCCTCCGGGGGAAAAAGGAGATTTTTTTTTAAAATTAACACTACAAAAAGTGGATGTTTTTTTTTAAAATTTTTTTTTTAAAACAAGGTCCCGGTGTACAAAAGCTACAAAAAAGGGGGAACAATCCCCCGTAAAAATTTTAGTATCTTTTGTTTTTTTCCAATAAAGGGTAAACTATATTTTTTAGCCTCGTTAAAGTCTTCATTTTTTTTTTTTATAAAAAATTTTTTAAAGCTTGAAATATAAAGTAATGGGGGCTTTGATATTTTCTATTGATTCCTCGGGGTTCCCAACCCAAATGTGCCCAATTTTTAGTTTTTTTTTTTTTAAACTACTCCCTTTTTTGCTTTTTTTCCTTTTTTAAAACCTTAATTTTTTGTGCTGAGGCCCGTTAATAATATAAAAAAATTTTGGGTTTTTTTTTAAAAAATTTAACGAAAATTTTTTCTTTTTAAAAAAATATTTTACCAAAAATACCTTATTAAAATAAATGTTAGTTTTATCCAAAAAAAGGGATATGAGATCTTAAATTAAGAGTTTTCTTTGACTTGGAATTTTTTTTTGATCTGTCTTTTAAAAAAAAAAACTGCTTGTATTAATAAAAAAAAAAATTCATTTAAACAAATGATCAGTAAAAAACTTGCTAAGTAAAAAAAAATTGGTCTAATTAAGATCTCTTTTTTTAAAAGGGGCCCGGGGAATTATTGGATACGAATTTTTTTGGGTAGATTTTTTTTTTTTTGTTTTAAAAAAATAAAGTTTTGCGCATTTAAACTCAAAAACCTTTATGGTTTTGAAAAAAGGGTTAAACAGTTACAAATTTAAAAAAAATACCCGGGAAAAAAAATAACCACAACTAATCACACTAAACAAAAAAAAAAATAACCAAATAATTAAAAAAATTTAAAAAAATTTTATATATATATATATATATATATATATATATATATATATATATATATATATATATATATATATATATATATATATATATATATATATATATATATATATATATATATATATATATATATATATATATATATATATATATATATATATATATATATATATATATATATATATATATTTTTTTTAAAAATTAAAAAAATTAAAAATTAGCATTCAAAAAAAAATCAAAATTTAAAAAGATTATACAATGTTCGAAAATATTTTTAAAAAAATTCGGTAGAACTAACTAAAAAACAAAATTTTACTTTAAAAATAGTTTTCTTTTTTGGGGTTTGGTTAACATTTTTCCCAAATATTAAATTTAAGAATGTTTAAAAAAAAAAAAATTACTAAAAAACATAAATGCAATCCATTTATAAAAGATAAAATTTTTCCCCCCTTTTTGAACTTTTATTTGGGAAAATTTTTTCCCCGGTATGACAACAAATTTTAAAAAAAAAAGATGGGTTATAGGGGGCCTCCATTTGGGTCCCCTTTTTTTCCCGAAATTTTTAATTCTAATTTTGAAGAGTTTTTTTTAAAAAAAAAGAGTTTAATATCAATTTTGGTATAGATTGTAGATGATATACTTGTCTGTTTTACGGGTAACGATAATGAAAAAAATACATTAAATCAACTGAACAACCTACCTTTTGTAAATAAAATTTTCATTTGGGAAAAAAAAAAAAAAAACCGAAAAAAATTTTTTGGAAAATTTTTTTTAAAAACCAACAAAAACCCCCTTTTTTTTTTTTTTAAAAACCAAATTTTCCCCCACAACCATACCAAATAATTCATCCCCCCCCTTTTCACATAAAAATTGCCGCCTACAGACCCCTGATTAAGCTTTTCCCCCCCCTTTTTTTTTAACAAATTTTGGAAAAAATTAAACAATTAAAAAAATTGCAAAAAACAACGTTATGGGTTTTAAAAGATTGACAGACTAGTGAATAAAAAACGTAAAAAAACACAACACATCCCAAAAATACCCACTCATAAAAACAAAACAAAAAAAAAATACTCATTAACATATTTTTTAACAATTTCAGATAAAAAACCCCCTTATTTAACAAGAAACAATATTCAAGTTGCCTTTAGACCATCATATAAATACCCCAAAATTTTTTTAAAAGAAAAAAAAAAAAAACCCCCGCTTAAAAAAACGGAGTTTATAGGGAATTGAAAATGAAAAGCCTATATTGGAAAACTGGGAAAAATTTAAACTGGGTAAAAGGGGAACCCAGGTTCAAATTTTTTAAAAAAAATTTTAAATTTTTTAAAAAAATTTTTAAAAATCAGGGCCTTTTTTTAAAGAAAGTAAATTAAAAATTCATTACGCGCCAAAAGCCCAAAAAAATCAATTTTTTTAATCGATTGAAATATTTAAAATCCCCAAAAAAACCCCAATAAACTTTTAAAAAGACCATAAATCTTCAATTTTTCCCCCTCTTCGCTTTATTTTAGTAAAATTTAAAAATATATAAGTTGGGGGTTTTTTTAATTGTGGTTTTTTGGGTTTTTTTTTGAAAAATGTATTGGGACTTTTCAGCACGTTTTTTTAAATTAAAATTTAAAAAGGGGATAGTAAAAAAATAAAACATGTTTCATTTTTCTAGTTAAAAGAAATTCAAAATGGACATCAAAATTTTATTGGGTTTCCCCCAAATTTTTTCAGGTAATAAAAAAAATAATATGTCAATTTTTTTACCCAAATCTCTATTTTTTATGTTGGGAAAGATAACAAAACTATGGGAGGGGAAATATTGAAAAATTTTTCCTTTTAATTTATTTGAAGTTTATTAAGTAAAAAAAGATTCAAACAAAAGGTTTTTTTGCATGGAAAAAGAGAACTTTCAAAATTTAAAAACTGTTAATCGCCTTTTGCAAAGTATAAAAAAATATTTAAAATCTGGTTATTAATGGTTTTTTTTTTTATTATTATAAAGGTGCCCCTAACAATATTTTTTTTTCTTTTCCCTAGGTTAACCGGAAAAAAAATTTCATTTTTTTTTTTTTATATTTTTTGAATTTTTTTTCTTTTTCTCCCTTTAAAGGGACCATTAAAAAAAACAAAAACCCAACCCCAAAACAAATTTCTTTTATTGGTAAAAAAGAACCAAAAATTCCCCTTTTTATCCGTCAAGGTTAATTTTCTTGGGGGGGATAAAAATTTGAACGGGGAAAAAAAACAAAAAAAGTAAATAATTTCCCTTTCCCCGTTTTTGCATTTTTTTAGTGCCAAAATTTTATTGAGGGGGAAGGGGTTTTTTTTTCGTCCCATTTTTAAAAAAGAAAGGGGTAGTGATTATGGTTTTCCCCCATTATCGTTACATTTTTTTTGGGTCGGACAAAACTTTTTAAAGTGACGTGATTGGGGGACATAAAAAAAATTAATTTTTAAAAATCAAACCTTTTTTGAAGAAAAGTT